>VZSZ01005688.1:0-100439 GCA_013398815.1 Ibidorhyncha struthersii
CTGATAACCTTCTTTTCATCCAGGTGCTTTGAGATGATACAACTGGTATCAACTGGTCCTACTGCTGAGTCCAGTATGCTGGAAAAGGGGAGTTACAGTTCACTCAGAAAATTGTCCACACAACCAAGTTTTTTTAATAGGCCAAGAAGCTTTCCCCTTTCTGTGCCTTCTCCCACTTGCAGTCATCCTTTGCTACGCTCTGACCAAGAGGCAGGCAAACCAATAGGAGGAATTGGTTAAGGCAGCAATAATTTCTGGATCACTGCTGCTATATTTTTCCCCCCCCATCACAACTCTCGTACTACTCAGGTATAGTTTAAAAGGGGCAGATGTTTCTTTGGTCCAAAGGATCACTGAGCAGTAAATAATATTCCTTGATCGTGACACAATTAGACACCCTTAAGCACCCTGCAGAAGAAGTTCATTTTTTCTGTTGGGCTCAAATCTAATTATTTATTGCTGCATCTCTCAAAAATCTGAAGAAAAAGAGGAAAAAAGCCCACAAATCAGGTGGATTCAGAAAACCAAACTCATGATGAAAACTGAAAGAAATGTACTGCAACACTTAGATATCTCAATGAGAATAAGATCTAAAAAGCACATAACTAAATAAAGGGCACTGAGATGTTAAATGGTTCAAACACTATTGTAACAGTATTGAAACTTGGCTAGCAAAAATTATAAAAAACACCACCCATATTTCTTTTTTATTTTTGTACTGAAATAAAAGTGCTAAAGCCCAATACAAAGAAAAATAATCTTGTTAAATCAAGATTTATAGATTGCCACTTGGCTTTTAATTTATCTCCTTTCTCTAATTAACAGGCTGTGCCACTGGAAGAGAAAAACATTAATGGCACAAGACAACAGTGTCATCTCCTACTACAGAGCAGATCTTGAAGAAAATAGAAACAAAGCAGTTGCTTAAAATAAATCAACAACCTTGGCCAAGTTGGCTGTCTGCATGGCAGATATTTATTGCCCATCACAATCTTTACAGAAGCACAGTATCTGGCACCAACTGATTAAAAATAAATTAGGAAAGGTACTTCCAACAGAAGAAACAAATAATACTGTTCAGTATTTTCTTTCTGGTTAAGGTAGAAACAGTCTGTTGAGCAGAGAGAGCACAAAATGGAGATGTATTTAAACCACAGTGCTCAGCCATGAATTCTATCCTCAGTCAATTCTAGTGTCAATTTAACAACATATATTGCTATTTTATTGTTGTTTCATTTCATATTTCATTTTATTCAGGAAACACACTATATCATTTTTAAGGGCCAGTCATCTTGGAAGCCTCCTTTTTCAGGCACAGAGTGCTCAGGTCTTTCTGGGCTCCAGTTTGACACTTAGACATGATTCCACAGTCACTATGACTACTACAAAGCACAAGGCACCAAAGTTTTTCTGCTGTGAAGCCCAAACCCCTGGGGCTAAGCAGCACTTTGGAATACTTCCCAGCTCTCGTTCTTCCCCTGAGGTGAAACTGCACTCTCACGTTTTCCAGTTTAGGCAGAAGTGGCTCCTGCTGCAGGTATCATCTCCCAACCTAGACCAGCTGGCGAGCGCTCATTTTCAGTGCTCGGCACCCAAACCTGATAGACAGTCCAAAGTCTATCGTCATTCCAACATTCACATAGGCTTTTGAAATTTAGTGTATTTGGATTAACAAAGACTGCATTTTTAACCTTTACATCAGTAAATAAAGGAATCCTGCAATCTGTTCTGCTAAAAATATAATTTCAGTTGACACAGACTTATTTGGGGGGGGGAATTAAGTGCAATATCAACAAATATGGCAGTGTAGCTACTCTCAGGCTAAATCTAAGAAAAGATTGCAAAGTTTAGCAAAGGTCACAGATCTCCCACTGCAGACATTTGTGGTTTCCAAGGTAAGACCGGAGGGAACAATGCAATTATCTATTCTGAGCTACTCTGTGATGTTGGACGCTTTCACTCAGTGCAGCAGGGAAAACCCTTCTTCCTCAGTGTGTTCCTACCTACAAGTTCTTTAAACTGTCATTGAACTAGGCCAAATACTTTCTAAGAGATATGATACTGACCCTATTTAAGATTTCATCTGGGCCAACTGAGTCTGGTGTTTCATACAAAGAGCTTTATAAAATAAAAGTTCATGATCCTATCCTCTCAGTTTGTGTGGCAGTTTTCAGGAATGATAATGAAAGATCAGCATCTTCGAGCAATGGTATAAGAGGTCAGCTTTATTGTCACAAGATCTTGCCCTGTCTTTGCGCAAAACACCACCTGATTTCCTAGAGAAAGACAGGGCTTGCGATTTTTCAAATATCAGCGCCCAGCACCTCTCATAACAGTCAGAACAATCCTTGATGCCTGTGGTAACTCTCTCCCTCCATGCTGTACAGAGTCTGGATACCGACAAAAGATGACAGTCTCAGAAATCAGTTCAGATTTCACGGAAGAGGAAAATACACTTTTGTGGTCCTTTTGGTTTATTTTTGCTTTCCTAAGAACTTTTCAGACAAGCTTTATGGGTTTATGATAAAATAATTTAAAAAAAAAAAGTAATCCAATCTAGAGAAAATGTTTATTTTTAAAGAGAAAAAGAAATTGTGTTTTAATAAAATCTTTTACCTTGAACTTTCTAACTACACCAGAAGGGGTTCCCTGACATCCAGATAGGTCCAGCGTGTACAGAAAAGAAAATGAAAAAAAATCTCTTCATGAGTTCATATGAAACATTACACTCGGCTGTTGGATCACTAATGTAAGCGTACTGGGTTTACGCAACGAGGTTTTGGTAGCGGGGGAGGCTGCAGAATTGGCTTCTGTGAGAAGCTGCCAGAAGTTGCCCCCATGTCGGACAGAGACAGTTCCAGCGGACTCCAAGACAGACCTGAAACTGACCAAACCTCAGCCCATCAGAGACGTTGGTGGCACCTCTGTGATAATGTATTTAAGAAAGGGTAAAAAATGCTGTGCAGCAGCATTCTGTGATTCTACAGCCCGATGCTGAGCTATCAGCCCGGAGTGGCTAATCTACAGCAGGATTAGCTACCAGATGTATCGCACCAGGTCTACTGCAAAACACTTTCTTATAAGGAAATAAAAATTAAACCCCTAGCATAAATGACATCTGGAATTTAAGTAAATGCTTAGCACACAGATTAAATTGTTCAAATAAATGCGTGACAAGCAAAAGCAGCCAATAGGAAAATACATGACATAATGTACAGGGATGTGTTTAAATGCTCATGACAGGGACCTGCACTACATCTCTCTCACCTGGCAGCTGCTGGGCAGTTGCATCTGATGGTGTACTGGTTAACCGTGGGTACCTGGGCTTGCTATTTACTGAATAAAGAAGCCTGTGACACAAATACACTGTTGAAATCTAGTTCTGTGGTTAAAGGTAACTAAATCAGGGTCCTCAGCAAAAGAGCCCACATGACAAGCCAGAGGTCATGGCGGAAGCCCATGACACAGAAACGAGTCAAACTCCCATTTTCTGAGTGCATAGGCTTAACCACACAGCACTGGACCATCTTACATATGAAACTCTCCAGAAGGTAGAAAATCAGCAGTGGACATGAGAACAGAGAAGATTTAATCTGATCATGGAGCTGGCATGCAGTATTACAACTGAAATGCCTGCATTTTCTTTTTCCTTTTGGCTGTATATTTCTTTTGTTCACCCTCTTTTTCATGTGCATTATTGCAGAGGAACTGCTGACAGTCACTACTTCAGATGTGGGACTTTATCACAGCAGGATTAACTAAATCACTAAGGCAGAGCCCATACAGCATCAACCCCTTTCCTTTTCACATCCCAGAGGCAGATGGCAATAAGAAATGAATTTTCTCATATTGTTAAAGCTTATGCTTTTTCACCTGTGAGAAGGATTTTTGCTTTGGTTCAAGGAGGAAACTGATTTTGCAATTACAGTGGAAAAGATGAATAGGCTCCACATCAAGGTGACTAATATGTTCTGTAAGTTCGTGAAAAGCCAGGATCTTTTTTTTCCTTCTTGCTTTTTTTTTTCTTTTTTTTTTTTTTTCTAAATTAACATTGTCAAGAACTGGTTTTGCTTTGCCTATAGCCTTGTGCTAAGACACATGTAGATTATTAGCATGAATTCTTGCACCACAAATATATGATGATACAATCATCATAGGAGATGCTTTTTATCCCACACACAGACTGGGAGCTCCCATGATATTGAGATATGGCAAACTGGTGCATGACACATTTCTGAATTTCAGGCTATCGCAGGATTATTGCTGGTGGCAAGCCAGAACTAACTTTCTCAAGATCTTTGAGATAAAGTGGAGTAGGAAGCTCTGCCAGAACAACACAACAGAAGAATCGTGCAAGAACAACTTGGAGATACGAATACTTTTACAAGATTTCCCCCTGCAAAGATGCTTCTTTAGGGGGATAGGGTATATCGCATGCAAGCTATTAGTTTGAGAATGGTGTTAAAACCCCTGTTATTTCACTAAGGATTCATCCTACAGCTGCATGACACCAAATAGGCCCCACAAATGCAGAAAAGCCATTTTTAGTTCGATACAGATAGAAATAAATAAGGCTTTTACTACTTTCAGATGAAATGCAATGAATAGCCATGGAAAACTGTGTCCTGCTTGTGGTTGCTATGGCAAAAGCACATTTCACCCCAGAAAACCTACTTTCATCCTGGGCTGCTCTTGGGCTTTACAGGAAAGCTGTTGCAAGGTGAACCCCAGCATGGACAGTCAGTACATCACTCCCAACCTCTTCTTGTGATGCTCATCCTGCTCCAAGGGACCTTTTGAGGCTTCTCCAAGTTCAGTCCCAAACAGACATATGCTAACTAACACAAAAACACTGTTCTGAAGAAACTACATGGGGAAAAGTCACTCCAGGCAACTTCCTGAGACAGATAAGCTCTTAAAAAGCTGTTTAGTCAGCATTTTCCTGAGTCTTTGAGCTTTGCATGATATTGTTAAGGGGAATGTTGTGACTGTACTAATGACTTCCTCCCCCAAAAATATTTAACAAGATCAAGGGGATCAAGTTTTTGGGGTTCTGATATGTTCTAGAACTGAACCATGAACCACACCCTTCCTCCTCACAGACATAAGACAATAAAACCTTTTCCTCACTCATAAATGAGAATGGATTTGAGTTGTGAATGACTGACAATGGGCTATTAAGTCTCCCGAGCTATTCTGCTCCCCCNAGGATGCCCCACATGATTCATTGGAATTTAATCACACAAAATAAATGGTCAAGTGTAATCTCCATCTTTCTAGCCATTTTTTTCATTAACATATTGGTTAATAATTGGTTTTCTTTTACTGTACATCATATTGATTATGCATTAGATCTCCAGAGCAGTAGTGGAAATGTGGACATCATCTTCCATTATTGAAACAGTCAATATAAAAGGACGTCTAGAACAGATTAGATAGCCATGTCAAACTACTATGAAGCTGAAGCTAATTAAAAAAGCACTGTTGTTTAAGTTAAGCGTTTTTTAATTTTTACATTTGTTAAAGTCTGTACTGGTGCCTTTATCACGACAAATTTAATGTAGCAGACTGTCTACCTCGTGGTAACTTGTTCACATAGCCATATGCGTAACCAAGGTTTAAGCTTTTGACTTGCTTTTCTACCATGACAAATTTATAGTAAATTATTGCTCTTTAAATGAAGGTTGAGCTTCCTTGTGCTCACCACAGCCTCAACATGTGTGTTGGTCATTATTATGAAGCAGTTGTGAGCTTCCATCCAGCTGATCTCCAGGTCATGTGGCTGCATATGCACATACTTGCTTTAAGAGCTATTCCTCTACTCTCTGCTTACAGAATATCTCTCGTACGTGGTTCACCCTGTGTTTACTTAACTGTCAGTGCTGTGATTATGCAGATCCAGAGCCCACTGGTGCGTAATGATTGAGCCTAACTCTTCTGTCCAAATCCCACAGATTAAAATTGCCAAGGTACAGAAGGCAGACAGCCTAGAACTTAAATTTCTAGCCATCTGATGCTCTTTTTCACAATATGCAAGTCAGCCTTAAGCTTCACAACAAAGTCACCTTTTTATGACACTGTCTCATTGCCTTTTTTTTTCTTGCACATCTTTCCACATCACTAACAGTTAGCATCAATGAAACATGTAGTTCAGCTTTATTTAGCAATTTTTCTCTTGAAATCCAAAGAAACTTTACAGCACTACTATTACTCACTTGCCATTTTCTTTTTGGGCCTCACAACATTTGGCGTTTTTCTTAAATTACCCCACTGCAGATACAGAGGTCTGAAGTGAAAATTCAGATATCATGTAGGAAATTTGATCCTTATTGTTGGAGAAAACTCCTTCAAATGTAATCCCTACAAAATGAGTCAAGATAGAAAAAGAACCCAGTGTAATTTAGCTCTGTGAATTTTTAACTTTTGACTTTTAAAACTTTTTTTTCAGATTGCCAAATCTGAAATGAGAGCATTTGATTGTAGCTGCTTCTAAAGAAAATTCCCACAGGCAAACATAGGTGTCTCTGCTTTCACTGATTGCTATCGCTTTTCCGTGTGTCTGTGTTGATCTTTCACTAGTTGATCTCTGTTACTAATGAACTCTCATGATTCAGTGAACTCCCAAGAACGACTCTCAAGTTCTTAAAATGGTTTAACTTTGAGTTCAGTCCCAAAATTCAGGATTCACAACACACCATTTTTACAGGATCCATCTCCTTACAAAACATTCCTTAGTTAGTGTATGAACAGGCTTATACTGTTATTCCCATCAGTCCATCCCAATTCCTCTCATCATCTCTGTCTCAGAAGGTTCATCTCCTGACCTGTTTCTAAGTCCTCTCCCCAGAACACCAACTCTCCTTACACTTTGGTCTCTTCACACATCCAAAACACACAGGTGATACTGGAAATCAGTGGAGATCAGGGGAGAAGAACAGAAAACATTGAGCTTCAAGTACCACCAATTCACCTGATTAACTAGGGTACAAGTAACTTCAAATCAATTTGGGCTGACTAACTGTGGAGTAGATAACTGGCTAAGCATAGGTGGGAGGATGTGTGAGGACACATGGTACAGCTACAATTTCAAGATCATTCGAAGTCTCACTCCCACCCCCTTCCTGGAGAAATGAAGGCAGCAGGAGTGGTAGAACAGGAAGGAAAAGTAGGAAGGAGCGAGAAGAGCTATTTTACCTGCAAGTTTTCTTGCCTTAATGGTTGGGTACACTGGATTACACCACACACATTAGTGAAGAAAGAGGAAAATTAAGGCCAGGGTAGAAGAACAAATCACCATGACTCCAAATGGTTCTAAAAGCACAAATGCTTTTAACAACTATTCAAATGAATGATAATCCTTCTCTTTCAGTAACAGCAAAGAGCAATCCTGTAAGTGATATTTAAGATACTTTGACTCTACTGAAAATATTTACAGCTTCTGCATTAGTGCATATAGTAATTGCCCTTGTAAATTTACTGTCCTATCAAAGTGTTCAGGAGAGATAGAGCCAATGATAGCAGCTGTTTTGGAGTTCTGATTAAACATAATCAGCATTAATTTAATAAGCTCAGTTTTCAGTAAACATGTCAAGTAGCTTATGCTGGACAAACAGGAGCTGCAACATCACTGATCGCTGCTTACTTGTAAGATCTTAGTGCTTTTCTGCCTCTGCCAACTGGTCCAAGTCCACTTTCCTCTAAGAAACCCCAACATTTAGCCATTGTCTCTTCCCACCACGGCTCCAACCACTCCAGGCTTCCAGCACCACTTTCACCTTCTCCACTGCTGCCTGCAAGCTCTGCCATAACTTTCCCAAAATGTATACCATATAGTTTCTCCTGGAGAGGAAAAGGGGAGTATTTTATCAGGAAAATATTTTATGCACTGATGTTTCTGTTAATTCCTTCTGAGCTACATGAACCTGTTGACTTCTGTGCCTTAAAGTTGTTGATGACGAAAACAAGCTTTACTGTCCCAGCAAGAGAACATGAGATATGCCTCAATTGATCCTCGGTTTATCTGCCCTGGTGTTCCATCGTAATGTTTCTAATCTGTTCTCAGATAGCACTGTGACAAATAGCACTACATACGGCATTAATTCCAGATCGGTGCTAATAAAAACAGGAGTGGTAATAATATCTAGAGTTTTCCCACTGGCTGTGATTGTGCTGGAGTACAAATGATGCCTGGAGACTGTGCAGAAGGAGATGGGAAATTTATTTTCTTCTTACAGATGATTCACACCATCTTCTTTTGCCTTTAGGATTGCTCTCCTCTAGTGATAGCAGAGACAAGCATAGCTGATTTCCTTTATGGCTACCACTTAGTGACACATAAGTGCTAGTTGCTTTACCCAGGGAAGGATATCAAATGCAAAACACGTAACAGCTTGTAAAGTCAATGAACAAGCAAAATCCGTGGGTCTCATCCTCAGCAAGCTGAGCAGTTTTGCTGATACAATATACAACAACTGTAGATCTCCATCTGCAGAAAAAAAAAAAACCACCCAAACCACTATCCAAACAGAATCCTGACACCCACCTCACATTCTGGGGGACAAGTTCTGTGGAAGTCATTTTCAAACTCAGTGGCTGAGAAAGGTTGGCTTCATGGTCACAGTGTGAGCCAGATTTCACCTTCATCAGAGATAATTTTGACTTACTGTAGGTATTCAGATACATTACAGAATGATAGACCCATCATGACTATATTCAGGGTTGCTTTATGACAAGGGGGCTCTATGCTTATTCCCAAAATCCTTCTGCAGCATGTTGGCTGATAGCATCCACGTTTCAAGACACAGACTAGATGTATACAGTGTAGATACACAAATAGAAAAAAAAAAAAAAAAAGCCTAAACCGTTCTAGTAATCATCCAAGGCACAACTGAGGGTTTGGACTAGATGACCTTCAAAGGTCGCTTCCAACCCAAACTATTCTATGATTCTATAATATTGCTCCAAAGAAAGAGCCAAAACCAGACTGGGGGATTGTGGCAAAAGAATTCATTTATTACCTCTGGCTATAGAGAGAGGTTAAGTGGATAGCGCAGATCTTGACCACAACAGGGTAAGCATTCAAAACAAAACCAACCAAACAAACAAACAAAATCAAGCGGAACTAATCCCACCTGCTGGCTCTTTATCTGTTTTACACTCACAATTCACTTGCTTTGTGTGAGACTGCTTCTTTTGTCAACCAAGGACCTGCCTTCGGGGACAATCTCTTAGAGTTCATGAGTCACACCATGCTCGCATAGTGCAATAAAAAGTGACCATACTAGACACTTTATTTTTTTTTTTAATGTAGACACCTACTTTCCCAGATTGTGATAGACTTTTTATTTGTAATAATATTTTGTCTTCAGTAGCACCTCGCATCTCAGCATGGCAGAATACTTCACAAACATTTAATTAAGGCTTATGATGTCCCACCGAGAGTGGCAGGTAGGTGTTTCATAATGGCATCAGGTATTTAAAATTACTTACACACACAGACACACAAAAACTGATCATTAGGTTAGGGGCAGAAGTGGGACTACAATATGGAAATTTCATTGTCGCTTCTCCAGCCTGACTACCTGAGGAGTCTGTGACTTTCAAGGGCCTTGGGTGGACCGTGCTACGTCAGGCAGCAGTAAAGCTGACAGCTAGAAAGGAAGGTAAAACAGAGTGTGTTATGGCAATCTTCCCAGGATTTCAAGTGACAGAAGCCAGTGCCTAGCCCTTGGCTTCGTTTGCAGATGGACAGAAGGGTATGAGTTTATTCTCCATCTCTGAAGAGGCTATGGACAATTGCAGTGCCCAAGCGCAGTGTGTTCTGTACTGGCATGCGGAACGGCAGCCCAAAAGAGAACAGCAAGGTCAAACCCTTGCCCACACGAGCTGGCAGAGCTGGCTGTGTAGCTGCAAGCTGGCATATTACATGCAATTCTCAGACTTCCCCTGGGCTGCTGGTACCTGTCCCACTAAATTAGAGATATGTAAATCCTCGGACAACAGAAAGGAAAAAATTAAAGCAAGGAAGATGATACTGAGATCGTGCATATGCTCTATAGTGAGGTCTTAGCCCACTGGCTAATGAAATCAAAATTCCTCTGGGGATTTATCCACAAGTCCCATTCATCATAATCTTTGTGTCTAAAGCTAACCCTTAAGATCCTACCTGAATCTATCTTGTTTCTTCTGCTCCAGAAGATTTCTGGTAACCCACTGACTTGCAGAGGTGGCTTAAGAGAGCCACAGGACTTGTGTCTGTTCACAGTGTCTTTCTCAACGTCTTTGGCTGATATCTATAGCTTTGTTTGCCAAAATCTAGTGACATGAAGTCAGAGCTGGCAATTTGGTAGATGACAAAGAGTTTCCTGCTTGCTGCTCAAGAGTCTTATCTTCGAATCCCAGCCCAGGCCAGACTTCGGTCATATGAGCCCATCTTAACATGAGGAGGAACTTCTTTACTTTGAGGGTAGTGGAGCACTGGAACAGGCTGCCCAGAGAGGCTGTAGAGTCTCCCACTTTGGAGACATTCAAAACCCGCCTGGACGCTGTCCTGTGCAACCTGTTGTAGGTGACCCTGCTCTGGCAGGGGGGTTGGACTAGATGATCTCCAGAGGTCTCTTACAACCCTGACGATTCTGTGATTCTGTGATTCTGAGCCAAGTCACTTCTCCATCACGTACTATGGCACCCAAAATTTAAAAATGTGGCAAGAGAACTTCCTTGCCTTGTAGGCATGCTCTGAAGAAGGACATACATCAAATTAATAAAATTTTACACAGGTACTGATGAGCTAAATGTTACCTAAATGCTGTATTTAGGTAAATGAAAACTCAGGTGTGAGGCAATCATTTAATTGCCACGCTCTTAATTCCTTCGCCTCAGCTTTCCTGTCTAACAAGGCATGCAGCAGTATCTGAAAGAGAGGTGAGATGTTCAGGGCTCTTTGGGCATTTTCCACACTGCTGCACTGGTACAGGCTGCTTAAGCATCTTACTCATTTATTTTATTTATCCTTTTTTATTCCGTAAGACTTGATTAACAGCACAGGGAACATGAAGTCCAGAGGAAAGGAACACCTGCCAAACAAATATAACTGGTATATACACACACAACAGAGCCAAGCAGGGTGGGCAATTGACTAAATCATTTAATCCATCCCTTCCAAACTCTCTGTCTGCAAATGCATTTGGGACATTCTAGTCAATTGCTACATACAATACATTTAAAGATCTCTTAAATAAAGAGGTTACTGCAGGATTTTATGCATTTTAAGGGTTTTTTCTCTGCTTGTAAAGGAAGGTTGTTAGAGGCTAAGAAATATCTCTACCTATTCTGTAAGCACACTTTGCATTAGTAGGAGGCACTGCAATTAATTTAGCTAATGTGCTGCATTTGGAGAAGACCAACAAGAGCCAGGTAAAGAGCCACCAGGAGTAGCTTTTCTGTCACTTCTTAGAAGCTTCAGTCTGCTTTATCGTGTCCATATTTTACAAATGTATGTGCTGGCATTTCTAAGTAAGATTTATGGTGGCTTGTTAAATGAAGAAGACGATTGCTTAAAATAACCATCAAACACTCAACCTACCCTAGCTAGAGGCTTTTTAGTGGGACGCGTTTGAACCCATTTGAAATTCAAGGCATTTAAAATCAGGATACCCTTTTCAGTGGTGCCATGTCAAAAGGCCTTAAATAACCTACCAAGGACCCTGTCCTGAGTCCACCTAAAACCAGTCATCATCTCATACTGCACAACTGATTCTAATTCTTTCAATGGCTTTGCAAAATCATGTCCTTAACAAACATGTCACTGATCAGCAAAGCAGCAACTGAAACACATTCTGCTGGAAATCCCTGTAAAAAAAAAAAAAGGCATAAAGAGTAAATACCCACTTTTAGAAAGATTTTACATCCTACTACTGAGAGAATACACAGTGCCTTTGTCTTTGGTTATTCTTGAGACGCAATGCAGGGACCCATACTCTGTAGGAACTCTCAGTACTGCAGACTACAACACACTTGCAAGTAAGGACAGACACCAGATAGTTCCCTTCCTACCTCATTTAATTTCTTGAAGCTGAACACTGCTATAAATGTCAGCAGGATGGGGCTGTTCAGCCGAACACAACATTCTCTGAGAACTATTGCCAGAAAATGTAAATTGATAGATATCCACTGACTTAAGCCAAGACCAGAAGAGAAGACAAGATGCTCTACAAAAACAATCAGTGTGACAGTTTAGACCTGACTCTCCTTCCCATGGATGTGAGCATCTCTAGGAATCTGGGGACGTTTCAGACTTGTGGGAAACTGTTTGTGGGAATACCAGCAGTAGGTCCAAGAGGACTTAAAAACAACTTGCCAGATTCTTGGGAGATTCTCAGTTCACTTTTTCAGGTCAAAAAAGATTTAAGAAGGGCAGAGTCTTCCTAGTTTCATGTGTTAAGGATGATGTTTCCCTCAGCATTTCCAATGGATCCAGCACCCTGATGAAATCAAGGAGGAACCGCAGGGAGATTCATAAAATGTATCATCCTTTTAGCAGGGGAATTTGCCCTTATTTCCAACAGCAGCTCTGACTACTGAAGCTTTGGGCATTACCCCACCCACAGCAACCACTACCAACCAACTCAATACCCAGGTTTCCCTTTACACCTGTGACACCATGCACAACCATTGTGCTCCGAGCCCCACCAGCAGATATTGCAGAGCTGTTATATCTCATAAACTCACAAGTTTTGGCTTTCTGCATGGAGGCACCAGAGACCAGTTTGTCCTGCATTGGTGCTGAGCCTCACCACGTAATCTGGCCTGGGGTAAGCAGGGGACTCCCGTTCTGTGTTCTGCCACTGGGGGACACCCCTGCCTCCATCTGTACAGGGCCCCAGGACCACCCATTGGAGTAGAAGATGGTATGTCTGGAGTGTGAGGTGATCAAAAGGAGGACTGAAGCATTTGGGGAGATGTTTGAAAGAGAAGTCTTGAAGGCAAAAAAGGAAGGGAAGAGCCTCTGGGCATTGGGGAACCTTTTGTCTCCTTACAATCAGTCGGGGGTTTATTGGTTTTCCACCTCCCCCTCCCCCCCTGCCCCCCAGTCTTTTAACATGGAAGAAAACACCATTCAGAAGGGGAAAGCAAAGCAGCTTTCACCAAGCAGCTAAAACCCAAAGTGTAACCCCCTTGTTCCCTGAAACATGGGTGTGTGGAGGTATCTTATCTCAGAGTCCTGAGATCAATTGACTTGGAAAGATATTATGAGAATGCACACTTACAATTTACAACCACCCAAAGACATTTTGATTTGTCTCTAGCTGAGGACAGGAAAAAAGAAATAAGGCAGTCATAGGGACAAGCAATCCTTTTGGGACATCAGCCTGAAATAGATTTCACGTAATCTTTATACCCTGCAAAGGTGAAATAAATCTGAGGAACAGCAGACAGGACACAGCGACCTACCATAGGTCCATTTTCTTTCTACATCATCTGTCTGAAATAGTCCTGTGAGGGTTTCATGTCATTTGTCAGCTCCACCTACACACACCTCCTGGGGAAAAGCCTTAATACAGATTTGCATCCCTGCAAATTCTTTATAACTGTCTGATGCCGACAGCAAGTAACCTCCTTGGAGTCATGCAGAAGGGACACTGACAGGCAGAGCAGAAAGAGAGAAGCAGGACCATCATGAAGGTCGGAGGGCGTATGAGGCTGGGGCAGGGAAAGCAGAGGATGAAGTGAGGGAGGATTCATGAATTCCCAAGGAGGAAGGCTGGGGTGGATGTCAGGGCAAACTTGAGCTGAGAGTAGTTGAAGGTTGACAGAAAAGTCAGAGCAAAAAACCGTCTTTGGAAGCTGCTTGCGACAGTTATGTTATTTTTCTCTTAAACACTTTTAGGTGGGGAGCTGCCTGAGGCCAACCCTGAAGATACCAGGAGTAAGGTCTGTTTTGCTGCGTAACTGCAGGGCAAATCCCATTTGAAGGAGAGGTAGGCACCTGTGTGCATTTCAGACCACTGGCCCTGGAGGTCTGAAGTTTTCCTAAGAGTGGGCACCGTGCTAAGCAACTTTATCTCTGTACGGCAAGTCTTTGAGAGCAGAGAAAGCCTAGCACACACAAACCATTCTGCAGCTAAATGCATTCAAATTCAGCATTTCAATGCCAGCTGGGGATCTTTCAGTACTGAATCTGGAGTCATCACAGAGAGAAATAATGGTGCTATTCAGGTTTTATCTTTATCACATACACAGCAACTAGATGGTTTTACTCCAGGCGGTCAGTGCCACATGACAGAGCAAACAATAAACCAGGTTTCTGGCAACAGCAGCACAGATTTCTTCCTTCAAGAAACTGAAGCCTTTCTTCACACTTTTCTCAACCTGGTCATAAATTCCTCTTCACACTAATTTATTGCACTGGGCCCTGTGAATTCATGTGAAGACAGCTTCATAAAAGAACGTGCAACCACCCTTACACTCTGCAACGGCATATAAAAGATTTAGTGTAAACAAGAATGAGGACTGGTGGGATAGCACCAGTGGGAAGTCTGGTCCTGTGACTAAATTAATACAATGACAGCCACTCTAAAATTTCTTTTGTAGCAAAATGATGAGGTACCCTGAAAGTCTCCATGACAACACAGCCTAGCCGTGTGTTACAAGATGCTTATGCAAGAAAGCATCTAAAAGTAGACTACCTGGGGAAAGCCTTCCAACAAAGAAAATCCCCACAGGGCTTCAGCTGCTTTCCCCACTTTATTCAGATTATTCTCCACGTGCTTGTTTTCTTCTTTTCTGAAACTTCAGATAAAAAAGTAATTTTACAGTCTTCCGATTATGTCACTGGTTGTTGTTTTCAATTAAAAAGACATGCACGGAGATGTCGAATAACCTGAGACATTTTTCCTTTGGTCAAACTGCTAAAACCTTGTGACCTAATAGATTTTTGTGTTTCCAGAAGAGCTGTAACAGTGGTCAGAAGTGCCAAACATCAAACCCACTGCTCTCCACAATGTATGCTATCTAAAATATAAGCTATCAAATTTAGATAGCATATGCTTTAATACAAGATTCTTCTATGGCAAAAGAGGACATGCTTTTACATCAGACAGATTCTCACCCATGGTGGGGTTCAGCTGCCTGAAAGGAGATTGATGACATCTGAGATGCCCCAGTCTTCCCTGCTAGCCTCCAGCTGCTACTCCAGAAGAGACTAGGGCTCCTGCACTTCTTGTGTCACATCTGTCAGCTCTGTGTGGATAATTCAGACAGAACATTTAACACCCAAGTTAAGGGCCTGAGAGCAACTGGTGTCTGACACTATGAGTCAATGGTCTTCAGAGGTCAGGTTTTCACCCCATAAATCTTATCTAGCACATATCCAGAGTAAAAATCTTATCGTGAAATAAGTAATCAAATGCTTGGTTTAGACCCCATCTCTAGGAGAAGCCTAGACCTAATTTCAGGGTCCATTCCACTCATGTCAGTGTTACTGTGAAGTTACACAAGGTCTGAATCAAGGCTTACAGCTGCAAAAATCAGGGCCTCCAAGCCGCCCCCTTGCCTACAGGCTGGCTGAGTTTCCCAGCAAAGCTTTCCACTAGGACCACAGAAACACAGGTAGAACAGAATATTAAAATACATCTTATTAAGTTAACATGACTGGAGAATTAGCCTGCAAGCAAATAAGCCAGGCAGGGATTATATAAGCTTTAATACAATCTTTTATCAGATCTGAGGAGTCCCTAATTAAACTAACTATGGAAAATAGTACTTAATGAGTCTGTAAATAAATACCAGCAGGAGAGGCAGCAGATTTAAAGAATACCTACCAGGGAAGGTTGGATCTCCAGAGGAGAGTTAAAAAGAGCAAAGCAAGATCAGAACTGCTAGAGCGCCCCAGCCCACCTCACCAACAGGTAGCCCAAAGGGGAAAGGCACAAACATCCAGGAGCAAACACACCAGCTCTTACCACACACCTTCATCTCTGGTAATTTCAGTGGAGTGTAACATCACTAAACATTCAAAACTTTCATCAGTTCAAATGTACTTTGAAGTGCCTCCTTTCACACACTGTTTTGCACTGTGTTTAAACCACTGCTAACACTCCAGCAAGTCTACCTGGCATTGCCGTTGATCAGAAGGGTGTGTGGAATATCTTGCCAAGTCCAGGAAAACACAGCAATCCACATTTAAGGGTCTATGGAAAAAGTTACCTAAGTTCATGACAGAAAGTCGGTCACCCAGAATGAGCGAAACACCAAACTCTGATCAAGCCAGATAAATGGCATACAAAAGCTCCACAGAGGCCAAGACTTCAGGTAAGTCAAATAGGATGTAAAGTTTAGTCATTTTGCTCCAGGGGAAGGCAGGCAGCTGCTTTCCCTGCGAGCAGGGCTGGTCGTCTTATTCTTGTGGAACACCCCTCCACAACAAAATCACAGTATTTTAATGATCTGTTATGGGTGCCACCCATCCCTCTGCCCTCATGCCCTTGCTTTTTAAGCCCTGCTGAGACAACCAGCCTGTACGACATTCGGAGTGGTTGTCCACAACTTCTGTTCCTTTTGAAAATGATTCTGCCTTTCTTCCAGGACAATGTGGCACATGGTTCTCCCAACATTACTCCAGGAAATTCAAATAAGCCAAAAAAAGCCCAACCACCAAAACAAAGATTGCACAATTACACAGACACCCATGCCTGTATGTTTAGTCCTCCGTTAGATCTTTACTAGTTCTCAGCATGTTGACAAGGAGTACTCTGCTTGGAGGATTCCCCTCCTTCATCCCTCCTCAGTCGTATTCAACAAAGAGCTGTCAAACAACTGATTTCATTCCATTTTAGCTGGTCTGCAACACTGTTCCACAAAACTTTCTGCAGTAGACCCATACATTGTAGTTGCATCCTGCAGGAACCACTTAAAGGCAAAAAGTCCCCTATCACTTACAGCTTTCCAAATGGACTTCTCCTTCACTGATGACCATCCTTTCCCAAAGGGTTGGAGCTCGACAGTAATTTTTTTCTTAGATCTTTTCTTGCTCTCAATTTTTATTTTTTTTTCTTCTTAAAAGAAAACTACATTTCTGAATTTTCTCATCTCTAACAGTCAAACTCACCTGAGCAGGTGAACTTATTAATTGATCCAAACCAGTCAATCCCAAGTGGAGAAGATTGCATATCTTAAGGTCAGTATCATTACAACAATCTACCCCTACAGCAATCCTCCTTTCCTAGCTACTCTCTGGAACAGCTTCTGCTGCTCTAGATGCAGCAGACATACAGATATTTTACCCAGGAAGAAAGGGGGGAAAAAAAAAAAAGAAAAGAAAATCAGAATAGTCTCATATTAGAAAGCCTAATTTCATTTCTATGATTAGCATAATACAACTGTGTACAAGTCCATAACTTACAAGAGAACTCTACACAAGCCACTGAGCTGGAAAGTCAAGCTGGGGATCAGCAAATAAACAAGCAGATTACTCTTTTCATTTTGTTTGAATAATTTGTTTCAGCAAGGTTTTTATTACATCACACTTCATTGTGGATACTAATATATGGTATATTAGATCCTCAACGAAAGCACAGAGACTAGCATCCCAATTTCCACGTGCAGCACAGAAGAAATAATTTTTTTGGAAGCCCTTATTTTATCAGTAAATATCTTAAACTCTTACCGTTGCCTCAACCAGATAACTAAAGCAATATGATGGTGAGAACAGAATGCCATCATCATGGGAAATTAATGAAGTTATGGATTATATGGTATTTCACCTCTTTTACAGTAGGTTTTTGACAACTGATCTTGACACCCCATTCAAACAGGAGACTTCAATGCATTTCAATTACAGGAAGAAAATAACCGAAATTTTGCACGATAATGAACTAAGATCAAGACTGACAGACAGCTAGGAGATTTGAAATGTCTCCTTGCGCAGAGAACAATATTGATCTGCAAGGTCTGTTTCCAACCTTTACTTTACCCCTTTATCCTATTCCAATGCAAAATAACTTTTTCTTTCTTTCTAAATCTGCTTTTCTCTATCTTCATTCTTTCTTAGTTGAAATAACTTACCAGTTTCAGCGAGCTTGTTCTTCTGGGTGGTGTTTTCTTAAAAAAAAAAAAAAGATACATGCCTTAGAAGGCAGAGTGTTTATAGGAGAAGCTCCACCACAGTCTAGATTATGTTAAGTGGTGGGAAGGACTAAGATCCCAAACATGTGCATACCTATTCTTCTACACCCACAGCATCACTGACAGCATTGGGTGAGCTTGTCTTGCTGCAAGTGCTGGCTCATGTCAAAGCATATAGTTTATATGTATAATATTGAAGCTTTGTTTTGTTTTGTTTCTTCTTCTAAGTGTGTGTTGGCATAAGGAGGAGCAATCCCTTTAGAGACATATGCATTTAATACAGTGATGTTTGCAGCAGCAGAACGACGGAGATGATAGTAGCTGAATAAAATTTTACTTGAGTGATTCAGATAGCTACATTTTGCAATATAGAGGTTCTACTATAACACATAGCTAACCATGATGATTGTCAGCCTGAGTTAGACCCGGAAAAATGGCATTCAAGTGTTTTTTTCCCCCCTCTTTTTTGTCTGGAACAGAGCTATTTTGTTTTCAGTTTACATTTCAGGCCTGATGATGAGAAACTAAGAGTCTAACAAGTGAAGTTGGAATTAGAAGTGATTAATTCCTCTGAAAAAAAAACAACTAAACGAACAACATAGCAGGTTTTTTTGTGTCTTTTACCATATTTTGTGCATTTTCAGTTGCAGTGTGCAGCTGTACTGGGGAATAAAACAAGTATAAGTCTTGCTTCTTGCACCTCAATACAGAGTAGACAGCTGCTGTGAGTCTTTCCTAAAAGCAAAGTAATGTGCTACTTTTTGCCTGGTGAAGTCCTTTCCAACTAGGAAATCTTCTGTTTATGGATAAAAATAGCACGGTGGTGACAGGGCTGTGTACAGCCCTTCTCTCCAGCCTTGAAACAAGACAGCACCTGGCAAGAACCTGCTGGTGTTAATGAGGTGATGTGCAAACATCGATGGTATCAGCTGCTCCGTTCCTGTGCAATGTGACTTTTCCCGATGCACCCTCTTGCCCTCTACGCATATAACTACACAACCACCACACGTAAGGACTTGCCATTTGTTGTGTTTCTCCTGCATTTTTTGATCTCAGGTGCCAAGCTTTTCCTCTCTGTGTCCTGTTGTGAGGGAAGGTCGTACTTCCAAAGAATCACATTTCAAACATCGTTTTTTTTTTTTTTTAACCTTTAGCTCTTCTTTCTATTTTTACTCCTGAAACAATTTCCAAGTGTTCCTCTCCCCTCCCTGTTAGCCCTGTCCTAGCTTTTCAAGTTTAAGTCACATAGAAGCAAATTGGTTTTGGTTTATTTTTTTCAGAAGCAGAAGGACAGACATCCAAGATGAACCCATTAATGTTTTATCTCCCTGCAGGACACAGTTTATTCCTTACTATCCTCTTCTGGCTCATTTCAGAGGGATTTACCAATGTGGACATTCACTGGTTAAAAAAAAAAATAAATAAATCCTTCTAACCTTCAACATTTATTTACTAAAGTCTATTATTATATAGCTTAAATACCTCTGTTCCCTCCGTGGTGCTACCTTTCTTGTCTTCTGAGTATATTTATAGGCAGTTATCTCTGCCTTAATTTCATTAAGCAAGGTCTCAGACTCCCAATTATCTTAGCATATCTGCACATCCTGTCCTTCATATCTACATAATTGAGGGCTGAAGCATGGCTCTTTATCTTACATGAGACCCAGAAAGAGCATGGAAGAGCTCTCCCTGTTTTAGGGAGAGCAACCATACATGTCTCCATCTCACGTTTTTGATCCCTCAGCAGGCACAGCCCAGACTCACAACGTCTGCTTTCGAAGGAAAGCGTATTACTAATGATCTGTATCCCATAGCTGCAGGACTACGGTAATTCCACTGTCCAACAGTCCCAAATGAGCTGGTAGCAGCCCACCACTCCAGCAAAGAGAAGCATCTTCTTATTGGGATTACGCCTACATAGTGTAAGGTGTATGTACACCTACATAAACCTTCACCCCCATAATAGAAGAGCTCGAATGAGGTGATGGATCTTACACTTGCTTTAAAAGTAATTCCTGGGGCATGGGCTGTAGTTAAGTTTCCCAGTCATATGGGAGCAGAGCCAGGAAAGAGTTAAACAGTTAAATCATTTGGCCTGGTTAAGATGTCTTTTTCTTTTTTGGTTGATTGGTTTTGGGGATTTTGGTGGGGCACTGCTATGGAATGGAGGTCTGTGCCAGAGGAGGTCACCACACACATGAACAGATAACCAGGACACTCACATTTCTGCACTTGAGAAGTCTGAGGTATGACAAATTGTAGTGAACAGATTAAGCAAGATGAATCAGGCAACAAGAGCCAACATCCTAACTGGGGGTCAATCTCAGCCTCTGTGCCGGCTTGCCGGTGTCCCTTTCAATTAAATGACCCAGATGAGTGAGAAACATGAAGATAATAAAATAAAGTAGCATTCAAATGTGAGTAGTAGCTCACTGTTGAATGTGGCATATCAGGAGTTGCTGTTCATGGGAAAAAAAAAATCCAAGTGAGAGTGATCCATTTTTCAAAGGCCACCATAGACGACTCTAAATTCTAACCTCAGAAAGTTTGTGATTAAATATTTTAGAAAGCAGATGACTAGGATGGGATGTGGTAAAAGAATATAAGATAATGAATGCTCTGGAGAAGAATCTTTCTTTCTCATGAGTCCAGATAGATGTTCAAGGAAATTAAGAGATGAGGAATGAAAGGCACTTCAAAGGAATGTCATTTCTAACTCACCATGGGATTAAACTGTAATTAATTGCTATAGGATGGGGATGAGGCCAAAAAAATAACAGGATTCTAAATGGGATAGAACATCTACATAGATATCAGGAGTACCCACAGTTATTTTTATTGATGATTAAAATTTTTAATTAAAATAATTCACCCTATCAAAATATTAAGAAAGGATGTTAAATCTCATGCTGTAGGGCTTAAGAGAATCTCCAATATTAAGGACTCTGGATGAGTCCCAGCTTGCAGAGCCGATTATTCACATCTTTCAATTGTTAATTCTGACACTTCAGTCCTACCCTATGGTTTCATATGAATGGGATTGGGCCTCTGCTTCTCTCAGGCTGATTGGAATTTCTCAGCCCTCAACCATGCTGTCCTTGTGCCCAGAGTATCCGAGAACTGCAGGTGCTGAAGGACACATTGCTACTCATTACTTCAAAACATATTTCCATAAGCATTTAATATGACTATTTATCAGTACAGAGTAGAAGATAAACTATATCCAATTATCTCCTGTTGTCCTCTCTGATATAATAATTTCTAGCTTCTCTGTAAAACTTATCACCTTCCTGGTTTTCCATTAGCTTACTACTGACTTGGTAAAAAAAAAAAAAATAAAAAAAAAATTCAGAGTGGCTTACCATGGAGACATGACTGTACATAGAAATAAATTGTGACATGTGGGAACCAAGGACTAAAAGCAGAGATATTATCTTTTATTGGATCAATTCATGAGAATGCCAGAAATGGTTTCCATCTCACGTGTGTCTTTGAACTGGTGATGTTACCTTAAATGTACTTCTTATCCTCAGTTGAGTGCTGAGGCTAATGACTTTAACATTCAGATCGATAATCCCTTGAAACAGATTGAAGTGAATTTAGGGCAGAGGAAACTGTAATATACTGAATCCCCAGGGACCCACCTTGTATCTGCTCAAAACAGTTAAAGCACAGACACTGTAAAGTCTACCTTGATCATGATGCTCTGCCAGCATGGTCCAGTCTTACTCTGGAGAAACTGCTTGCAGGGATGATAGAATAAGCCTCCTCCCTCTAATTTGACTGCTTAGGGTGCCAATTAGCACAGGTTGATAGGAACTCCAGTATGATGAGAAATCAATTGTATGCCCAAAGGTAGAGCAAAAACCTCATTTCATGTTAGGAGGGAAAAATTCATGCAGCTAGGTTATTGCAAAAATTAGAAACCCAAGTGAAACACGCGAACTTGAACACAGCTAGCTTTAGTTCTTACACTTGAAGCAAATTCCTTTTCTAGCTGCTATTAAATTAAACTTCATAAGGATCAAACTTTAAAATAAAGTTGTGTGTTTTTTTGGTAGGTCTTGTTGGTTAGCTTTGCCAGATTTCAGTCGAGTCTCCTGCATATCTAGTGGGTTTGAGCCTACAGCAGAAGCAAGTAAGAGCTAAAAGCATATATATCACTGACATTGTGAAGTGCAGCATGTCACACAACAGCAGCAGAAATGTGAGGCTTTCCCTGACTCCAGAATTACTTTCAGACCACACATGGTTTCCTTTTGTTTAACTTTTTTTCTTTTTTTCACCCACCATAAGTCAGATGGGATCCGTCTTGGCATCTGCTTTACAGGGTGGGGCTCAGATGTCTTTTGACTTTCTTTTTAGAGGAAAGAAATGCTTCAAATTTAAGGTAGGCCAGCGTGCCTCCATGAATCCTGCAGTTGTGGTTTATGGCCCTCAGAGAAGAGCAGACCATTCACATCCATTGACTGCTTTGTGGATCTGGGCTAGAGAACTCAGTGGCTTTAGATCAGACATGCTGATCTGTTATCTTGTTGATGGCTAAGGTATGTCTAATCAGACCCATAATTAATAAGAAGCTGTTGTTAGGCTTATCCAGTTGTATTTTCTAATAACAAATTCCCTCCTACTGCAGGACCTCAAGATAACAAAACCATCCCTGATCACTTTCTTTTGCACACAAAGTCTGCAGGCATTAGTACCCTTGTTTTGCGGATGCAACCATATGTATTTATACACATGTACCAGAGCAGCTACATATATGCCACAAACTTTCTGGAGACTCATCTAAAGACAACATTGATTTGATCTTTCCTGGTGTTCACAGAGTGCTGGGTTGCACTGAATGGACCAGATGTTTCCTTCCAACTAACCACACATTCCTGTATTTTACTGGACATAAGATACATTTAATTCCCATCAGTATGCACAGCGCTTGCATGTGCACTACTGTGAGTCAACAGGATTTCCGTATGAGAACCCTCAAAATTAGGAGCTGCAAAATCCTTCTTTAGCTCCGCTTTTATCCATGATGTGCCAGAAATAACAGCGGTCGCTCCAGACACTTAACTTGCTGCATCCAGTGTACCCAGTGTACATATTTTTGCTTTGAGAAGTCAGAGCAGTTGAGAGTCTACATCATATTTAACCCAAGGAGGATCCATAAGATAGCAATTCCTCTGCTAGTATTACCAAAGATATTTGCATGGTGAAAGCACAAGGGAAACATAAGCACTCCACAACTGTATTTTCTGTACCCAGTCTCATTACAAAACACAGCTAGAGCAGCCACAGCTATGTCTTTCATCCAAAAATTCAATGAATAAACTATTCACAATCACATGGGAGACTCTCAAGATCAGTTCCCTTGCCCTGCTTGTGTTGACCTTAATCCATGGCTCCTCCCCTCAACCTGCCCAAAGCGTTTGGTTCTGTGAAACACTAGGAGCTGTTTTGGAATGAGTGTGCACCGCATGTTGGACTATTCACGCATCGAGAGTCTAAAAAAGATTATGTGAACCCAGCAACTACACAGAACTTTGCCTTGCCTGCCCCCAACATTTAATTAATTTATATATCCTCCCTTAGGTGCTCAGTGAAGCAAAGACTAAAAAAGTGTCTCACTTTTTCTTCTCAGGGGGAGATTTACCATTAAGCAAAACAATCACACACTCTGTCTCTCTCCTAGCCTAAAGAACATGTCACTATTTAAATCAAAGCAAAACCACTTCAATAAACTAGAGGAGGGGAGCTACTCCCTAGCGCTTTTGTGAACATCCTAAGACCAAGTGTTTACGGTCTTTGCCTTAGATTTGGAGTTGTGGTTCTATGTTTCCTTTAGGCAGAAGGAGGAGTTAAATCTCCCAGACCTCCATGAGTGCTCTACCTACTGATTTATTGGATGAATGGGTGCTATAATATCTTTTCATGTCCTGCTCAAGCCCAGATCTGTGAGGACGTTCCAAGCCTTTCTACCAGACTAAGAGATAAAGGTAGATGATCACCACAAGAGACTGTTGATCTGGACAGACACGTGAACAAATCAGGATATCCAAAACTGAGGCACTTCTAAACACATTCAAGAGCAGAGTGGTGAATGTCTGAGGAATTTACCTTAGTGTCTGTTTTCCAGTGCTGCTCCCTCTACCTATATGATTTATTTCAAGCAATCATATGCTGCTAACAGAAATAGGTCTCTACACTAGTTGACTTATATGTGGGGAGACTGAAATTATTGTTCTGTCATTCCTAATTGCTCTTATTAAGAGCAGCTTGTGCTACTCCCCATTTGATGTGGTGTTTACTGGCTAGTTAAACATTTCATGTGACTGTCCTGTGAAAGTGGGAATGAAAACAACTTGTCAGCTGTGCACCAGAAAAGCTGGAGATGGTGTTAGGAAGCATGCTTTATCAAAGTTTTATCCCACAAGGCTGATTAACATTCATTTTTCAGAGTTATCCCAGCTAGACTCATGATCTTGTGTTGATCAGATGATTCTTTCCATCCTAACTCTGCTGTAGTACTTAACTCAGCTGGTTGTTACTTCAGGTTGTTGCCTTTTAATTTTAGCCAGGATAGCACTTTCTCCCTTCTATATATTATAAGTCTTTTCTTTAACAAAACCCTCTCAAATTGTATTTCTTCTACTTTGGCTGTGCATGCAGATAAACCCCTCTCCTCTGTTCATCTCCTTTCCACTCTCTGGCTACCGCAGCTTTTCTTTTGCTTATTCACTCGGCTGCAGCTAAGCTGGGCACGTCGCTCTGAGTGAGCTCCCTTTGATCATTTCATCTTCCTCTACACATCAGAAACAGGCTCCTTTAAGCAGTTTTATAATTTATCCCCCATCCCATTTAGCTGACTCATTAGTACCTCAAAATAAAACCAATTTCTGCTGCCCTTCTACCAGCCTTAACACTAAGGGATTAAATGAAACACAGTATTGCTCGCAGCTTTCCTTCGAGTGGTGAAATCCATCTCTTGCTCTGACATGAAGTCAGGATGCTGCCAGAGAAGGGACCCCGCTCTACAAAGTGCCTACTGGGAACACGCTTGGACTCTGCTGCTCCTCACTGGTGCCATGCCCAGTTGCTCTCACGCTGGGTCAGCCATTCCTCTGCAAATGGCCATGCAAAATATGCCCACATGCCGCTGGTTCTTGACCCCTACAGACATCTACAGAGCTGTAATAGCACAGCAGTTCACAATTATTACTTGTCTAACTCACCTGTTATTGCCATGCATCAAGCCCAATAGATAAAGCAAAATGTATTATTTGAAAGATAGCCAATCTGATTATCCAAATTACTTCTTTGTTTTTTCTTTATAAGTTGCTCTAGTGGCTCCATTTACATTAGGAAACACATGATTTTAAGAATCTGACAATATGTATGCTTGTTTTTTGAGCTGCCTGTATACCAAGGCTTGAAATGAAGAAACTTTGCCTTCTTTATCAGATTAGTATTTTAGGTTCACAGCAGATATCCTTATATCTGAGATCAGTACGTGAATTCTGAAAAGCCAGTATCCAGAGTAACATTGAAGACCAGTCTCAATCCATCAAGTAGAAAAACAGTCATCCATCCTTTCTCTAAGGAGCTTGTGTAGCCAGTGAGGAGAGCCAGAGTCCTCCAGACAGGGACTCAGGCCTCAGGATGGGATAAATTACTCTGAAGGCAGCTCTCTCTTTCTATAGAAGAAACATTTGCCAGACACGTGCAGTGGTTTCAGTTAAGTATCTGAAATCTGGCAGTATGAATCTGGACTTTTTCAGAAAGTCATTAATTTTTACAGTTGGCAATGACATTTAAGCATATAAAATTCTGTAAATTCATGAATCTGTAACAAAAAATCTATTTTTGTGAATATAACTATTTCTGATGGTTTACTTTTCTCCACACTAAAATGCCTGCATAATGTTTTCCTTCCACTCTGTTTTTGTTTAGGCATTTCTGTTTCAGGTACCATGAACAAACTCTGAATCAATTCATTTTTCCATACTTTTACTTTAAAATCCATTTGTTATGCAGTGCACGTCCTTCAAAATGCACTTCAGGGATAACTTCTTGCTTTTTCGTTATGCCTTTGCAATGTTGTATAAATCAATAAGAATTTTCTTTGTTGTTTTTAATGTTGAATTTCCTGCATGATTACACCTAAAAGGGAAAGAAATGTTTCCAGAGGAAGTAACATTCTATGGCCCCACCAGACTCAGATTTACAGCTGGGGTTTCTTTCTAGGTCCAGTAACTTTTGTTTGTAGGCTGATACTTTTAATGGAAAAAGATGGCAGATGTAAACAAGTGATGTGAAGAAAAAGCACACGGATCATTTTCCTCACTCCAGTGCACACTATTGAGACAGAAGTTAATGAATGAGTGAGGTCATGTTTTAAATATGGTTCAGATTAGTCATGAACTAAATCTGTTTCTAATAAAAAACTTCCCAGTGGCCTGTGTAAAAGATATGTGATGCTCTCCCAGACCTCCTAAATAGGCCTAATTATCACCTTTCTTGTTTTTTCGTAAGTGATAGGTAGCAGGAAGGACTCCTGCTCTTCAGCATAAATTTCCTCTGTCATGACAAGCTGACACGCTGTAGCTGCCCTATAGCACAGCAGTATTGCATCTAGGGCTTGTCATCCTTTCTCAGGAACACAAGCAAATTACAAAATTTAACACAAAAGACCAACAAAATATAGTTGCTAGCTTTGCCTAAAACTGAAATAACGCCACCTTTTTCATTGTAGACCCTCTTGAAATACTTTAGTCAGAGTGGCATTTGTGGCCAAAGCAAAAATCTTTACTTCCTTGGATTGTTATTCTCTTTTCTGCTTCTTCTTGCTTATTAACCTCCATGATCTGTGTGCGGCTTTTGACAGGAGGGTTGGGGCTGGGAGGAGATTCTTTTTCCAGGAGGTAAGTAAATACCACTGCATCAGCAACAGCTGTCACTGCCTGAGCAGACCAGGTCGGCTAAAGTAGGCTAGGCCCCACCACACCATCTTAAATTGTGGATAGTATTAAAAAAAAATAAAAATTAATCCAGAAAGTTGGCTGTAGAATCCAAACCCATGGTGGGTAGGGTAAAACTCAGCCAGAAGAAACATGTGCCCCAGACAATCAGTCTTCCAACCTGTCTTAGACTCCTGTCTTACCATGGGACATTTTATCCTCTGGAGCTACCTCTTTCTCTCCACAAACTACTGACAGGTTCTAGAAATGAACTTAGACTAGATTCCTAAATTTTAGATGGCTACAGATAAGGGAGCTGAATCTGAGCATAACGTACATGTCAGTTATGAATACATGCTGCATTGGCTAATTCTTCCTCCTGTGGTAGGCTAAAGAGAACTTATCCGTGATACTGCTTCACAAGAGCAGCAAAAGTCTTTTTGCTTCTATAGCAAAAAGACCATAAAAAGGAATATAAGTGACTCTGCATAGGCTGTCATCTCATTAGATCTTATAATCTAACGGCGGAGTGTCAGCCCTGGAGTAAGCGGCCTCCATGCAATAGTGAAGTGAATGAAGAATGAATAGTGAATCACAAACTGATTCTAGGAGATCTGTGCTTCCTGAGGACACTGTGACAACACATATAAGGGGCACATGGAAAGTGTGTGATCGATTGTATTTTAATTTGGTACTATTACTGTGTGCCTTTTAAAGTCTGTAACAGCCCTAGTGGCAACACCACGATCATACTTCAGTAAGTCGTCTGGATGCAAGTGGATGTATTATGGATGTGACTCCTATCTCAGCTACTCTGATTTCAGCTTTGAGATGTACGTTATATTCAGTGGAACAACTCCAGATGGACACACAAGTTTCAATCAGGTTACCACCCTGTGTCCTATTCAGTACAGGTTCCCGTTTATAGCCAGCTAGAACACCCGAACTGTTCCACTACTGCTGAGAGCTGACATTTGAACATGGTCCATCTTCATCTTAACTCTGCTCACAGCTGTCATTAGCATCCCCAGGCTTATCCGCATCATACCCATAGTCCCCAGGTCTAATTGTGAAACTAATGATATGCTAATCAGTAATGTTCTGTGCAGCTTCATTGTTTAGCATGCCTGGCAGGGCTATATACTTGAAAAAGGAACATGTTAGAGAAAGAAAACCATCTCATATAACTTCTTCTTATGATGTTCAAGTGGTACCTATTTTGAAGAATGTAGGGAGCTGAATATTTCTGTCTACCAC
The DNA here is from genome assembly GCA_013398815.1 of Ibidorhyncha struthersii. Taxonomy (NCBI): domain Eukaryota; kingdom Metazoa; phylum Chordata; class Aves; order Charadriiformes; family Charadriidae; genus Ibidorhyncha; species Ibidorhyncha struthersii. The sequence continues at coordinate 28,335 of VZSZ01005688.1, forward strand.
ATCCCCTTATGAAAGGATATTTTTGATCTAATTTTGCTAATGATGTCTGTCATGCCAGTATTTGGCTCAGTCTCATAGAAATGGAAGTCACGAAGTTTTAAAATAGTCTGAAACAAAACAAAATAGCACAGGTGGTAAAAGGCCTGCAAGGGCCGAAATGGGAAAGAAGCGTGAAGAGACTGAGCTCACCCAGTTTAAATGAAGGGAAGGTGAGGTGAAGGGAAAAGGAAAACCTGTGACTATTTTTCAAGTGAAAATTAGATAAGGGCAAGAACAATCTATTCCAGGCTGCCCTGAAATATCTTCCAAAAAAGCTTTTTGTGTTATATTTGAGATGAGGAACAACTTCGATAGAAAGGATGATTTTCCACAGAAAGTCATTTAACCCTCAAAAAGGCATCCAACAAAATTCCCAAGCTACTCTTGATGCTGAGCAAGCTGCTTTTATCGCTGAGTATTCAAGAGGATTTTAGCAAATGTTATCAACAGAATTGTGTAGGATCAAAAAAATACCCTCAAGGAATGAGCGTTTATAGTATGAATGAAAACACAGGGTGATGCTCACCCTCTTAACCAATACCAGGGATTTCTCTGGTCTTCCACAGCTGGAAGTATAGAAACCTTATCACCTTGAAGATTAAGGTTTTGGACTAGTAATAAACCCATGTCCTCCATTATCAAGACCAAAGCAATATATAAAATATGTAAGTATTCATCTTCAGACATGATGACCCACATGAGGAGGACAGCAGGGTGAAAAAACACCTTTAGAGGAGGAAAATGAAGCAGTTTTAGGAGGCTATACCTGGGGAGATAGAATAGGTCCTCCAGTTTTAGCTGTTAACATTGTTGAGCAGGATTTCCCTTGGAAACTCTTGTATTTACAGGAAAACAGTAAGCTCAGGTGGTTTAACAAGGCCTAAAGCTGGCACAAGTGGAAAACTTGCTGCCTCTTGCCCGTTGAGACAGATCAAAGGGAAAGGCTCAGCACCTGGCAATAGGAGCGGCTGAGAGATGCCAATCTCCTGTTCCCAGACTTCTTACGTTTCTATTCTCCCAAAACATGATTCTCTGTGCTTCCTCAATAATTAGTCACAAGTAGGAAAGAAATAACAATGTGATGCCCAGCCCCTGCATTGATGGATGCAGCTGAGCCATAGCACGGGGAGGAGAGATCTCCATGTTCCCAGGGAGGGAACAGTACATGGTTCCTCTGTAAATTGTTCTAATTATGCCCTAATTACTGTACCTAGAGGAAATCCTTCAGATGCTCTGCACTGAAATCTCACCTTTAAATTTTGACAAACGGCTGCAAATTGCTGTCAAAGTCATTGAACTACTGGTGAGAAGGTCAACAGCTAGATCGGTACCATAGCTTTAACACCCCCACAGTTTCCTTCATTCATTTTTCTTTGTTCTGCAGCTTACATGCAACCCAGACACAGGATTATATTACCACCTCCCTTAGAGAGAACAGGTTGTGGCAGACAAAGGTGCTTCATGCAGGGGTCTTCGTATCAGGATCAAAACCCCATGTCACAGCCTTATATCATCTTAATATGTTACCATTTATAAAGATCATGAATTGGAGCCCTCAGCTGTCACAGTTCATATGTTGGAGAATAATGGATGAAAGCTTAATTTAGTGGGCTTGGCTAGGACATTGCCTGCTCTGTCACCTTTTCCACAGAGGTGGTTGTTTGGGTTAAGACGCAGAGCGGACAAGTAGAAACTGTAAAGTGAAAGTGTTCAGCGTGAATCCTGAGTCCTCTGGTCCTCTGCCGTACAGGCTTTGCTCTTCCATTTTTACTTACATTAACATGACTACAAGATACTGCACATGTGAAGCACATTTCAGTTCTAGGTGGGACATCCACTTGAGAAGTCTTAATGAGTGATGACACAACCTGAATTGGGCAGTGCCTCACCCATCTTGCTGCCATTTATACGAAGCACAAGAAGTCACAGCAGGGCTTATTGCATCAGTGCAGTATGTGATATTCTACAGTTATGTAGGAAAAGGAGGAGCTAGAATGAAGATGTATCCTGGAGGTCATGGTGTAGTGCTGATGGTACTTAGGACCAGTTCTAAAACAAGCTTCCAATCCTTGATCTAACCACTGCATATTATTTGATAAAATCATTTGGCTGTGGAAAAAAAAAAAGTTTTCAGAAGTGTCAAATGCTCATTCTCATGCTGTTGTGTGATCTGTGTCTGGTATGAGCTCTCAGTTTGTTATTTGCATGGCAGAGGCGTAGCACATGTGTAGGTGGAATATTCATGCATGTTCTGGTTTTTCAGGAAAATGTTCTGTTATTTCTGGAAAACCTGGTACGGCTCTTGTTAAATCGCAGGGATTCATCAATGCTAAAACACTCCATTCAGCCATACCCAGAAAGCTCTAGAACACTGTCACACTGGAGAGCTGGAGGAGTAACGTACAAACATGACTGGATCTATTTGCTGAAGTCCTTAAGATATCAGACCTGTGGAGCACTGATAAATGCATTAATACACTCTAGTTCAGCTACAGGTTGTGTAACTGAATGCTTACAGAACAGATGCCTTGAAGATATGAAATGAAGATATAGTGGAATACTGTAACTTTTTTGTATAAACTGGTTATGCACAATCCAGTGCAAAAATGTTCATCCCTCCAGTAAATGTAAAGCACAGTAGCACAGTCCTGCGGTCCTTATTGTTCTGTTATTTGTAAAAGAACCAGGACTCCAGTACCATTCAATGGAAGTTACCATACAAGGCAGGTGCTTTTTTTCAGGCTTCAGAATACTTCTGCCAGCTTTGGTTTTGTTCAAATATTAGTATTCAAACCAGCTATAAATATTCTAAAAGTTCATACATAAATAATTCAGCCAACACATGATTTTTGGCATTTCTGTCTCAGGACACAGGGAAATTATCCAAGGGACATCTGATCATAGTCTTAAGACAAGTTTACATTCATTAGAATTACTTCTTTGCCAAACTATTTAGGAAAGCCAAGAATCTGACTGTATTAAAGAGAAAAAAACCCCAACCCTGTTCATTTAACTTAGTAGATCACAGAATCACATAATCTTCTAGATTGGAAAAGACCTGTAAGATCATCTAGTCCAATCGTTAACCTAACACTGACAAGCCCACCACTAAACCGTGTCCCTATGCACTACATCTACATGATCCTTAAATACCTCCAGGGATGGGACTCCACCATTGCCCTGGGTAACGCGTTCCAATGCCTGATGACCCTTTTGCTAAAGAAATTCTTCCTAATATCCAATCTAAACTTCCCTTGGCACAACTTGAAGCCATTTCCTCTTGTTCTATCACCTGTTACTTGACAGAACAGGTTTAGAAGTGTTTTTGTCAGGTTAGGTTAATGATTGGACTCGATGATCTTAAAGGTCCCTTCCAACCTTAACAATTCTATGATTCTATGATTCTATGACTTCCACATCTCTGCAACCTCCTTTCAGATAGTTGTAGAGAGCGATAAGGTCTCCCCTGAGCCTCCTTTTTTTCAGGCTAAGCAACCCCAGTTCCCACAGCCGCTCCTCATAAGACATGTGCTCCAGACCCCTCACCAGTTTCGTTGCCCTTCTTTGGACACGCTCCAGCGGCTCAATGTCCTTCTTGTGGTGAGGGGCCCACCTAGGGATCTAGTTATATCTTCCATTCTGTGTATCATAAAATCAAAAAACAACATCAACAACTCTACAACAGAGCACAATTATTGTGCAGTGGGTAAAGGACACAATATATGGAAAAACAGGAGGCATACAAGAGCAACAACAAAGGTGATTTTTTTTTTTTTAATTGATATACTGCCTGATTTTGTACATTATTCTATGGATGGTAGGGCTACACATCAAGGAAGAGAAGAAGAGAAAAGGGAAGGGAAGGGAAGGGAAGGGAAGGGAAGGGAAACTAGTAGAATATGACCAGATATGAAAGGCAAGGCAAGGCCTAGCAAAGAGCAGACACTCTTCTTTTTGGCACAAACTGTGGCATAGCTGTCTGCAATTCTTCTTGATGTCTCTGAGCACAGTGTGGTATCTCAAAAGAAATAGAAATGTGATATTCAGAGTAGTAACAGAATAAATATTTTGCCAAGGTATATGGGGGAAAAAAAGAAAAACTTGTCCCATTTAGGTCTGAGTTTAGCCAACATAACTGGTAGGATTGACCGTTCCCATCAGGCTGCCCTGTTTTCTTAAGAAACACATTCACAAACGTGAAATGCTAGTGTGCCCAGAACAGACATGGGAATGCTTGTGGAGAAGTAGGTTCATCATCTAGGAGTGGGTTACTGCAGCCCCATGTTGATGGAGCCCAAATCACCCTGCCATGTGAGGAGTCCCTGTATTGTGGGGCTACCTCAGATCTGGGCTCGAACACGGGGGGAGTGAGATGCCCAGATTAGTGTTACAGGGAAGATTTTTCTGCCCACTGAATGTCTACAATGAAGGGAACAGAAGGAGGAGAGGGTGAGGCTGTCCAGTGCTGTGCACATATCATGACAGACTGCATCACCCTCTCCAATCTCTTGCTAGGTGACACCCCTTTTCTAGACCACAGGTAGAAAGAAGACCTACAGCCTTCACAGAAGTCAACCTTTTTCTAAGCCTCCACATAGTCATTCAGTAGTACCACTGTGGACGCAACCATGAGAACATCCAGAGAGGCAGGAGCATCCAAAGGAGATTTCAGGATTATGTCCTGAGCCAGCATGTCTCCTTGAGGGGTCCTGTATTATATACTGGGGTGTTCTCCTCACGCGTAGACACCCTTCTAAAACACTGAGTGATTCAGCCTTCAGAATCAGGCAAAAAAGCTAACATCATGATCAGGTTTAGAAAGAGGAAGGGAGACAGAAAGCCACATACAGGGCATACTCCAAATGTTTCCTGTGCACCAGGACTTCTATCTGGTCAGTCTGCGCACCACTAACAGCCACATGCAGAGGGCCTGCACCCATGCTGAGCATCTCCATACCTCTCTTTTACGCAACATAACTCTATCAGATTCATATATAATCATGTATGAAATCAGAAAGACCTGGGAAGTCAGGGCAGAGCACAAAACAGAAAGAGAGAGAACAGTAATAATTGGTTTAATCCACCCAAGCAACAGGCTGCCAGTTGGCACTGCTGGCATTTAGTATATTAACTGTCAGCACCTGACGGATTAAGCGGCAAAGCTCAGTGATATGTTTCTGCTGTAGGAGGCAATTCTACACTGGTGAAGGGCATTCAGTCCTAAAGAAAAAAACACCTTGCTTTGTACTCCGCTCTTGCTTTATGTTGAAATAACAACAAATTGGCTTTAGATATACACCAGTGTAGCTGACAACAGAATTTGACCTGACTTCAGCAAAACTACATTCTGTCAGAGGGGAAGGGATGCTGTCCACAAGGATGAAGAGCTTATTGTGTCTGTGTTTGTACAGCTGCTAATGCAAGAGGGTTCTTGATCCATGACCAGGGCTCCTGGGCATTACAAAATACTAATTATCAAATCCATCTATGTGACAACATGAGTCTAAAAACACAAGATGAAGCACTTCCCCATGACTTCCTTACATTTAGGATGAAACACAGACAGTCTGAAACACTGAAATGTATGGATCCTGAAAAGCTATCCAAAATTAAAGCTAGGGTAAACTCTACAGGGCTTCCAGAAATGCTAGATGAGATTTGCTGTAATTCAGCAAAATGCTTATACCTTGTTGTGTTGGAACAGTTAGCTAGTAATCTGATTACTAGTTAATCAAATTAATTGGTTCCTTTTCACAATAATTCAAAAGAAACATACACGCACCAAAGATTTACTCTGAGCGTAAACATAATGGAGAGATAGGTGGATGAGTTGCTCAGTGCTGTGCCTTTTTCCCGCCTCTGACCCAAACTTCAGCCATATGTATGAGCCAGCACAGATTTAGTAAAATGGCAGTACAAGGTCATTGCAAACTGAGAGCACCAGGATGCATGCATGGTAGGTGGCTATGGAGAGTGTACAAGAGGTTTTCTCAAGATTTTTAATGGATTTTTTTTGCTATTGATAGTAGTTTTTGTTTTAAAAACACAACAATTCTAAAAGTTATTTTCTCCCCCATCTGTCCTTCATTTTCAGAAGAAATGAGGTTATGACACAGTTATTCTCAAGCCTAAGAATTTGGTTCTGCTGCATGTTCTACACGGGAATACTTTGAGCCTTACTTTGCTTTTCTTGTGGAAAAAAGCTGCTCACATCCTCCTATCCAGGAAATAGTTTTCTGCGATCAAGTGAAATCTTCTCCTACTGGCTCTATTTCAATCTGTTCTGTCCCCTGCCTTTCCACCCCCTCTTTCTACCTAGTCCAGTCTCATGTGCCTTTGTACTTTGGCTCCTTGGACTTTGCCCTCAGGTTTGTCAGCTTGGAAAACCCCACTGTCAGCTTTAGCAATTATCTTTTCTCCTCCATCATGTTGCCTGCACAAGAAACAACCGTGAACACAAATGATAAGGCTTTCAGCTGTCAACACTCATTCTCTGTCAACACCCTCTGCTGTCAACACCCTTTATCTCCAGTTTATCAGAGGTGGGAGGGATGGGATTCGACTCCAAATTCAAGTATCTACATCTAGGTGTCTACATGTAGGTGTCCAAGCTCCCATTAAGTCAACAGAGATTTGGTCAATCAGTCAATAAAGCCTAGAGAATAGTTCATCTATTGTCACTGTTGGGTAGATCTACGCTACTCTAGGTTTCTCTGGAGCCTATTGCGCATGTTAACACTTGTATGCACATTCACGTAACTAATGTGCATGTTGACACTCCGAAAGACCTTAGGCCTTGTGATAATCTGGAGTCAATTAGGAGAAGGTCCTACCCAATCTATGCAAGGTGCATGTGCTGCCACTGCATATGGGGATGCTGTGAGGTGCTGGAGCATGTTCAAGAGTGCCCATGTCTTGAAAGCTTTTTACTTCTATGGCATTTTCCAGAATCACAGAATGGCAGGAGTTGGAAGGGACCTTTGGAAATCATCTAGTCCAACCCCCTGCCAAAGCAGGTTCACCAACAACAGGCTGGACAGGAACGCATACAGCTGGGTTTTGAATGTCGCCAGAGAAATCAACTCCACAACCTCTCTGGGCAGCCTGTTCCAGTGATCACCCTCAAAATAAAAAAGTTTTTCCTCATGTTGAGATGGAATTTCCTGTGTTCCAGTTTGTGCCCGTTGCCCCTTGACAAATTTGGGTATCTGTGAGCCAGCAGCAAAAGACACATCTCTAACATTAAGTTTAGAAACAACTGGACTTTCAGCTACTCTGTGCATTACAGCCTATTGAGAAAAAAAAAAAAAATAAAAAAAAAGCCTAGTATCTTTTCTTTCACATGGAAAAAAAATATTCTTTCTTCAGTTCTCAGTCTTCAGAATGACTGAAATAGTACAACACACAAAGACATATACACGCCCTTCAGTCTCAGGCACACACCCAGCAGGAAAAAATTCAGCCAGGATAATTAAAGTTTGGCAAAGTTACAAGTAATAGAAATGAGGGCAAGTCTTGTATAATCTTAACTCTATCTGGCTCTACTAGCTCGGTTTATGACAATAAAAGCTTCTCCTCAGCCAATGCCACACAGATCTTTCTCCACCTCTCTGTTTTCACAGACTTCTCAAGGAGAGAGAGCCCTCTTCTTATCTCTTCTTGGTAAAAGCACAAAATTGTTTTTCTTGCCTAAATAAATGAAAAGTCAGTCTTCTCTCAGTCCTGCCAGTGTACTTCCACTCATTTCGTCTGACCTCCTGTCAGGTTACCCTTGTGTGACCTAAACGACTGCTTCTCACATCTTGCTCCTTTCAGAGATTTCCATGTGATCTGCATTGTCTTCTTTTCTTGTTGTACTTCCCCATCAACTGTACACACCTAGATTTTTTTCATGCTCTACACGGATACTATCTTTTTGAGTCAGAGACCACTGTTCTGCTCTGTGTTTCCACAGCTTTCCAATGCAATCCTGGCACGACTCATCTTCTTAACACCAATGCACAGATACAAAGACATGAAAGACACGTACAGCTAATGGCTACAAGCAGTTCTTAGTAAATGTTTCAGCTAAAGACCTTCCACTCAACACAAAAGTGTTATTTTCCTTATTAACCGCTAGGTCAAAACATAGTTTTCTAACCTTTTCAATTAAAATGCAGCAAGACCTGATAATGAATCACTGAATCTCTTTACAGAAACTAATCACCTCTCACAGTGCATCTCTTCTTATTGACGTTCCCCTTGGCTCAGGAGTGACTCACCAGCTGCTGAGCTATGAACTTTGAAATGTTTACTTTCACACTACACGGTTTCACCTCCATTGCTAATGAAGAGTGAGGACAAGGCAGGGAGACCAACTGCTCCATGCCAGAAATGTCTCACCCTCAGTCATCACAACAATCTGACAGTTAAAAAGATTCTAAAGTTTTTACGTGATACATTGAAAACCATTATTAATTAATCATTTTCAAGACTCACATAGATGGAAGTAAGAAATGAAAGAGAAGCTACACTGCCCTGCCTACAGAAGCTTATAGTTAAAGTCAGAATCAGCAAACATTTCTGCCTTTGCCCCAGTTCTCTTCCTTTCAAGTGTGTGTGCAACGTGACCTCCTCTGTGATCAGCCTCCAAGCAATGAGTGCGTTACGGTCAGAGACCTCAGCTTTGCAGTTGAAAATACAGCTGTGTTGAGCAGCCATCATAATTTGTCTTTCCAACAACTAAAATGAGGAAAAGTGAGAAAAAGATGCTGGAGGTAAGAAAAGTAAAGCCTGTTTGCTTTTGAATGTTCTCTGATGGGCTTATGAAAGTATCAAACTTAAGGAGTGTTTGAGATGAAAGGATAGAAGTGGGGCCGCTTCGATGTTAAGCCATAGACAGAAATTTTAAAAATGGTATCTCCTGACTCCAGTGATGCCTTCGGGAGACAACAATTTAAGACTGCTTAGATATCCTGAAGGACAACTCTTCTCCTCTGGTGATCCATACATCCTTTTTTCAGACTATAAACATGTCATTGGCAAAAAAATAGCTTGAAAATATATTGTGAAAATCTTGTGAAAGCTGATAGGCAGTTAGGTAATTGGGTACATGTGTGTTTGTGGGAAATGTCTGAACTTCTGAACTCTCAGGCAGAATCCTGCTTCTTGCTATCTGCAACCGGTAGAGGGGGGCTGTAAATTTTGGCAACTTCTTGTCTAAACAGAAATTACACATCCTGAATCCTCCTGTCGGTAGAGACCTGAAAAAGGACCACCAGATAGGAAGCTGATCCCTTACTGTGTTTCTGTACCTAGACCATCCAGACGGGGAAACCCGTGGGCTCTCAGTCTGGAAAGAAGAGAAGACGTATACTTGAAAAGAAGTGATTTTGAGAAGAAACAGGGGACCTGGAAAGAAGGTGAAGATCCTGGCTGTAGAAAAGAGCCTGAAAGCATGGGGAGGTCCTGAAGATGGGGCAGATGCACGGAGACAAGTCCAGGGGGACGCCCAGGGACCTCACCAGAAATACCCAAGAGTTGTGACTGTGAGCAGCAGCAGAGTGTAGGCTGGCATGACTTCCTTTCCAAATTTCCCAGAGCAGCAACGACCTCCCTACAGGAGAGGCACACTCCCACAAGCCTTACATATGTGCTCTAAAAATTTTCCCCCCAAGTATTAATATGCCTCTATATTTCTCTTTTATTTCATCATGAATAAATAGCCCCATGTTTCCCAAAGAAGTGGGCATATTGAATAGAGTGCAAGGCATGTGCAAGATATACATTTCAAATACTGCCATGATGCTCCTTATTTTCCCATATAATCTCCCTTTTGAAAGGATCTTGTGATCCATCTCAGACAGATACAGATTCCTGTGGGATGCCAGTGACACTCTCTGTGGTCGATTGTTTGAATTCCCTCCTGTATGTACTTTACACTCCCAGTGCGTGCTTGCCTGGGGTACAAGACATAAGTCTGCGGTGAACATATCCAAGATCCAACCTGACAGTTCACGTGTAGGAAATGATGGACTGATCTGAATGACAGAAGATGCTGGTGCAGCTTAACCTCTTTGGGAAAAGAGGAGCTGATATTCACTGCACTGTTAAGGATAGCATGAAATCCCCTGCAATTTCTGAGCAAGACACATTGAAAGCTCACTTTCTTGTTCTTGTCCCAGTTTTGAAAAAGATCTCTTCCACATTGCTGAAGTTTTAGGGCTCACTTTTTTTCCCCCCAGCTGTTTGACTGGCACAGAAGTGCAGCATTGCTTTGCATCCAAGGAAGCACACGATGTTGTAATGTCATCATTCTCCAGATCTCTTCAACAATATATTGGTAGTCTGGGTAAGGTATCCCACAGTGCAGAGATAGCTGTGTCTTCAGCAGTGATTATAGTCAACAAGAACCCATAGTCTGAGGTGCAGACTGTTGATTTTCAGCTTGGGATCTGTTTCCTCATCGTTATCATTTAATATATTGAACCAAAGGGACTCTCAGCTTTTGTGTACCTTACCTCTATATTTAATTTTTGTATTATTATTAATTAGCAAACAAATTCTTAAGCTTGAATTTTTAAGGCATTATGCAATTTTTTCTTCATTGTTGGACCTTGTGGCTGGTAGCTCTGTTTTTGAGATGATTGTAACTGCCACATCTCCTATTGCTCCTCCCAGCAAAAAAGCCTCATGTACAACCTGCTGCATGGTTATAACTGGCTTAAGCTTGAGTCATGATACCAAAGCCTACAGAGTGCTCCTAAACCTGCACCGTGGAAATAGTTGCCAACTATAAATAGCAGACTGTCAACCAAATAAAAACAATCTTTTTCTGAAAACACTTTGTGATTCTCCCAGACAACTTCCATAGCTGTTACATAAAAAAAAAATGGATAGAAGCTACCACTGCTAACCCTAAGGATTTAAGGTTCTTCAATAATTTGCACACAATCTTATTGACTTTGCTCTTTTTTGTTGCTGTTACAGAGATCTTGATAAAAACAGTCAGCAGCCAGAAAAATCTATATACAATGAGATGCTACTGTGGGCCAGCATACTGAATCTAGTCTAGCCTGAGATTCCTTTGGTAGGTGAGTGAGCAGCAGCTAAATTAAGCAGCCTATGTAATAACAGTTTGACTTCCTCTGTCTCTAATTCAGCATGTCACTGCTCTCCCTTAGTAAAGACAAGCATCCTGTGACACTTGCTGTGCTGGACTTGTTCTTCACCACATTACCTGATGACTTTTCAAGCCTCGGTCCAGTAAGCGGAGACTGAGCAGCAATCCCACCTGTACAATTCAATGTCTTTTCTCCACTTACTCTTTTCTCAAATCCCTTAGCATTAACCCAGGCAAGCAAGTGTGAACGTGACTGCTTATTGACCATAGTCTTGTACTAAGCTGATTTTAATTTCTGGAGGCAAGGGGTGTGCTGGTCTCTTGAGCTATTGAATAATGGCCTAGAATACTTACTGTTGTGGTAATTCCAGCCTGGCTCTTAATAACTTCATCATAAAGGCAACAAAAAGTACTTCATTAGTAATTTTGTTTTCCACATGTGAATGAATGAAGTCTGGGCCAAAGGAGTTTATCAGTCACTGTACTTTGTTATACACTGTATGTACTATACTTCTGTTCAGTTAACATGGCATGAAGAAAACGTGGGACTGAAGTAATTACATTTACTGAGCCATTAGACAGCTCTGAAAGCTAAGGAGGCTGTAATGTATTCATGCCTTGCATTTTCATGGCACTTTTCATTTATACAAAAATGCCGTAGCTCTCGATCCCTGCTGCTATCTCTAGCACTGTTATCTGTAGCAAGTATCTGCACCGACAATGTATTATGTACTGAAAACTGCACAAAATTCACTTGCATTGGGGCGGGGTGGGGGTGATGTGGAAGCAGCAATAGAGAGACATAAGCGTGCCTGCTCTTGTGAAATTTCATTTTCATTTTGGACAAGCTATTCATGTTCAAAAGTAAGCATGCTTCAATAGATGCTACATGATCCAGTCTAAAACTCTACTGCCTAGGGTGGTGATGGTTTCACTTGGCCTTATGGACTACTTTAGTAGTCAAGTAGGCAAGGAATGAAAGACAAGACCCAAAGTAATCATGAAAAAAAATAAATACACGCACTTGTGATTTACTCAGTAAATATCACTCAGCAGCAAGTGAGTGGGAGGATTAAAGAGAAAGCCTGTGTTCCTCATTAGTAATGAGAGATGTTATTCTGCAGGAAAGATCAGTCTTGGTCATACAGAGTGGCCAGTATCATAGGCTGGCTTTTACACACTTAACTGCATGAATGCAACTCAGCCTCTTAAAGGCCTGGATGCTGCCCTCGAGAGGCTCCTTCCTGAAAACTGGTCCTTTTTACCCCAGTGCTCGTCATCACACCCTGGTTCTGAAACATTGCCTAATACATTGTATGTGTGGCTTTGCAGCACTCCCTCAGTGCAGTTTCCAGTATGGGAGCTTCATCTGATGGTTTATGGAAAACTGTAAGGACTGTCTTGTCTAGATATTTTATTGTTCTCTAATACAGTGATAGACCTGCAAAGCTCAGGGCTTAAAGCTCTCAGAAATGCAATTCCTATTCTGTCTTTAAAAAAACTGGCAGAAATAAAGCTGGAAGGCTATATGCAGATATCTGGATATGTATATTGAAATTCTAGAGTAAAATGAACACGCCAATGTTCTTCTCATCCACTACTGAAAGAATTCTGGGCTCCAGAATAACCGGTAGAAAATAGTCTGTGATGACTTCATATATAGCCAGCACCACTCACCAGTGAACACCACAGAAAAGATCCATTTCTTTGCTGCAGACTATATGGTGTGTTTTTTGATGGGACTCTTGTAGAGGTAATTTCATGTGAAATTTAGAACTGATTCCCAAGTCATATAAAGCTCTGGAGGAAACAAATCCAAAATGCCAACCTCCAGGACAGGCAGATTTCCACCTACTTTAACAAGCTTTATAGATTTTTGTCTAAAAAATAGATTTGTGCTGATTTTCAGTATTATCCTTGAACGACTTTAAGGAAGAATTTAAAAACCATAGTGTATGGGCTTGTGATGTCAGGACGTAGTGTGTTCAGTGGTAGCTCTCTCTTCCTAAGAGATCGTTGAACAAGAAATCAAGTCTCTGAATTCTGACTGTGTATCAAAGAAATTATTCAGGGAACAATCTGGAAAAGAAGGCAGTATTACTTCTCTGCCTCATGGGCTTCTTGCAAATAGAGCAGAATATCAAACATTTCCTTTCTAAATCTCATGCTAAAGGTCAAGTGCAGTAAATTGCTGCAGTTGTACAGAAGTGAGTGGAACTAAAGCAGTCTTTACTATAGATCCAGCTTGCACTTTCATACTAGATGACTCTGCATCTTTTCTTTTTAGTATTACTGGAATGTCCTTTATCCCACAGAGGCCTTGTAATTCAGCCCTAAACATGTTTAGTTTTAATTAACATATTTGCTCAAAACCAGTCCTTGCTCTATTTTAATTGAAAAAGAAGTGCCATTTTTTGAGCAAAGAAAAACTGCTGGAGTGGAGAGGGCTGGGGCAAAAAAGAAAAAAAAAAGCAACCACAATAAAAAACTCAGTGAGATCAGTCATAGGTATTTCACATGTTTATTGTTTTCCTTTCAAAGGCTGTGGTCAAGCAGTAAGAGGGCAGGCCACCTGTTTTCCTTTTACTGGTGATGCAACAACCTGGCCAGGTAAAAGCATCAAGAAGGGAGAAGCTTGTGCCTTCCTTAGAATAGCTAAACATGCCTGGAAGAGAAAAACTTTCAAGATGACATGCAGAATGGGCAGAGAAGAAACATAGCCAGGAGGGAGGCTGCAGCATGAGCAGGAGGCAGAAGGGGCCCATATCTCACCAGCAGCAAAAACAGGGTGGATGGGGACTGACTCAGAGTCCTGTGAAGTGAGGCCAGTGGAGACCTCAAAAGGAGGTTGATTCTTTATGAAATGGGCTGTAGACCTAGGAAACTCCTTGCCAAAGATGGTGTGGGTGCAAGAATTTTGTGTGGGCTCAAAGCAGACTGGACTGATACTTGGAAGAGAGATCCTGGGGTTATCTGCTAAAGAGAGAAGCTACAGACAAGCATTAAGGTCTCTCCTGAACTGTAAATACTCAGAAACTGGTGAAGCATTAGAGGGTAGTATTAAATGCTTTCCCCTTGTTCTTATTTTTCCGTAGGCTACTTTTTATGGCCCTAATTAGAGAGCAAATACTGCACAGATGGTCCAAGATAACCCTTGATCTGAACTAGCATGGCTCTTCTTCCGGAGACAGGCAGCCAGTACTAATAAGGGATGAAAAGAAACTACTCCAGAGGGTACCATGTGCAGTATGCTACGATCCCAGAAGCTACTGAAAGATTACTGGAGAGATAACAAATCTCAAATAAAGGACCGCATTGCGAGCACATAACTGTGTTTATAAACCAATTTTCATTTGTTGTCTCCCACCCTGAGTTTTCTTGGTTTTAAAATTACTAGCACCCCAGTTCCTGTTGTAATACAATCCAGCTTTTGAGGCTCTAAGCTCTGTTGGGAATTTTGAGATTGGGGCAGAATGACTTTCAGAAAAATGTAGAGTCAAATCCATCTGTAAGCTCCAACCTTCATGCTCTGGGTGCATACAAGTCTAGCGCTAAAAGAACGGTGCTTCCAGGCACCATTTCCAGCAGGTTAAACCCTCTGGAATTTTTTCCAGGTGTGTAGCCAGAAGACACCAACTAGTTCAGCCGTATTTACTGACCAGAAGATCGCAGGCATAGACTGTCATACACAGACATGGCCAGTGAGCACCACGGTGCGCAATTAATACCACCATATCATAGATTTCTCTGTGGTAGATTATAAATTTAAGGGTTTACTGCAACCTGTTGCTGTAAGTTCCCCACAGTTCCCCAGCTGTGGGCTCAAGCCAGGACCCATTTGTTAGGAGATGCTTGCAGAAGACTGCTGACAACTATTTTGAGAAAATACCTAAGCAACTCTACCCAGGGAGCAGTTTGAACCTCAGAGCATCCTATTCAAGGAAACACCCATCAGCTGTAGCAAGCTGGGTCTGCAGGGAATCCTTCTGGAGGAGAGCTTTGCTCTAGGGTCCTTCTGGTCCTCATTTCTTCTCCAAGAAGCACCAACAAGGCTGGCAATGCACAGCACTGCTGTCACACGGAGGGGTCCTAAGTGGGAGCTGGTTTGAGACCGTTTCCTAAGAATCTTTACAGTCAGTGCCAGAGACTAATGACTACAATCGATCCTGGAGACAAGAAGGAATCAGTCTTTGCAGACTCCTGAATGATCTTGCAACTCAACAGCTCCAGCTCTGAAAACATCAGTTCAACTTTATGCCTGTAGTCACCCTCTTTTTATCCAGTGAATTAGATAAACAAAATCTACATTTTTTTTCTGCAACAACAATGTCTATATTTTGCCAACATATAGTATATCCAGTGTTCACAGAAAGGAAAAGAAAATATGATGAAGATTTGTTGCTATTGTTGGCAACAAGAAAAGTTACAGGTAAACTTTCTGAACTTTTTTGAACTGAAATAAAACACTATTCTTACTTAAATTTATTGGGGGAGGGGGTGCAAGGGAGGACTAAAGGCACATTTGATTCTGAAAATTAATTGTAAAATATCCTATGTGCTTTTCTCTAAAGAGGAAGATCATTTCATCTTACACTCTTTCTATCAGTCTGAAATGCAAGCTGTTTCCCGTAACAATCCACCTAGTTCAAATAAAGCAAATGTTAGTTTTCCTGTATAATGTCAGTCCATTATTACCCTCTCTTTCTGAAGAAAGACCTGAAGGTCTAGCATGAACACAATGACATCCAGTAGTCTTTAAAGTGCTTTGAATATTAGAACAGGACAAGGAACTGGGATCTGTACAAGGCATCTGCCTAATTGCTGTGCTAAATGAGGATGCAGAATCCACACACGCATGTACCCATGGCATCATATAACATCTTTCATTTTCTTTCCTAGTTTCATTCAGTCAGATCACGAAAAGTTTTCAGGGAAACAAAAAATATCCCAGTGTATATGACTGCAGAATGTGTCAGAACTGTGCAGAACTCATGTCAGCCTGTACAGTACAAACAACAGTACAAAAAGCTAAAGAAAAATAACCTTAACATTTCAAACAGGAAGATTCTAGACATACAGAGCATCAGTTTATCATGTTCCCAACAGGCAACACTGTCTGATAAGCAAAGAGACAACTAAGAGCACAGCAGTGGAAGGAACAAGCGGGGTCATCAAGTCTAACTTCTTGGAAGGGCAGGTAGCCTCTTGATAGACATTGGCTCAAAAGGGATCTACAGGGAAGCTCTGCCTCTCAGTCCCGTGTACCATAGGCCATGCAACTCTTCCCAGTTGTGCAAACCCTGACACCACCAAACACTAGAAGAGGGAATCACGAGCATGACCAAAGTGCTTGAACCTCACAGTTGCAAAAAAAAAATTAGGATGAGGGATAATTTACGTTTATTAGTGTTCTAGGAAAAAATCACAGTTATTCAGTCTGGATAAGGCCCGCTTTACATCTGAAAAGGAAACTTTGCAAATAGTAAAGATACACAGAACCATGCTGTTATTGCTGTGTGGATGTTTAGAAATAGCTAAAGTGCAACAGTATTTTATATGTGAAAACGATGCTGAAGCAATCAGTCTGGCAGATATTTAGCCTGGGTGAGCTAACTTTTTTTTCCTGTTCTTTCTGTGAACATACAGATGCAATGCAAAGGGCCAACCTCCTAAGAACCAGTGGTTGTCTTGAGAACATAAAGAAATCCTCCTTTCATCTAGATCAAAAGAAGATGTCTGGGCTGATTTGAAACACCTTTTTTACAAGTCGAAGGGTGCAGACATCCTCTGGGTTGACTTAGCTGCCCAGGGAAAACACACAGACGCGCACTGTGAGCTACTGAAGCTAGTTATTGCAGGATTAAAACTGTCAGTTCCCTGCTGCCTTCTTAGAAATTCCATGCTACTCAGGTCCATTCTGAGTCTAAGAAATAGGATTAAGGACATCTAATTGAAAATAGGGCACAGAAAGAAAAACCAAGGAGAGCTCCCAGCTGACAAGACGGGACCAAAATGGTTTAGGTACGTCAAGACTTGTGTTATTTCACCCTCCCAGTGACTGCCTTTTCCCTGGACTGTGACCAGGGTGAAGTCCTCTGCACAGCAACCAAATAGGGAAATGGAAGTTAATGTTTTCTCACAGATTTCTGAGCTGCATTTCCCAAACTGCAAGAGGAGCTGTAGCCCTCCACTACCACCATGGGACCACTGAGAGCATGTCAGCGCTGGCCATGACATGGTTACAGACTCTACCAAATCCTTCCAGCCTGGATGTGTTTGTGTTCTAATGAGCTCTACCGCAGCCCTGGTCCCCAGCCAGCCCTGAAACTTCCTCCTGAGGCTGAAGCAGCAAGTGGCTGTTGCATTAAAGATAACTGTTTCGCACAGCACTAAGCCTGTGCAAGGCCAAAAAGGTATGGTAGCTATAAAGAATATATACATATATACTCTAAGCTAAAAAGCATTTTTTTTTTAATTATTTTTTTTATTGGGGGAACGGGATGGGAAACAAGCCTCACCCACCTTCAAGCCTTGCAAAAATTCTGGAACAAATGCACATCTCATAAGCACCTGGAAGATAACAAGTCACAGCAGCAGCTGCTTCATGTAACAGCAAGGACAAGTAGCCCATGTGGATTTGTCAGGAATAAACTGTGTTGAACTGATCTAATCTCCACTTCTGGAAATGTAACAGCCTTTAAGAAAAAAGGAAAAGTAACTGTCACAAATCTTACCATTAGTAAGGTTTTCAAAATGGTTGCATGGGACATTCTTATAAGCAAGCCGCAGCAGCATGGGCTAGATGAGACCATGATCGATTGGATGCAAAGCTGGTTTGATAATTTATCAGAAAGGTTATCGGTGGTGCTTTGTCAGAGTGGAAGGATGCAGAAAATGGAGTTCAGCCAGGTCTGTTCTGGATCCAATCCTGGCATGTGTTTTCATTAGTGAATTAGAGGATAGAAAAAAGAGTATGGTTATTAAATTTTCAGATGGCATAAAGCTCGGAGGCTTTGTAAGCACAGGAGGACAGGATTTGAATTCAGAATGATTTTGAAGAATTGTATAACCTGTCTGGGATGTGAGGGGGGAAGCTGAAATTCAGCAGGGACAAGTGCAAGGTTACAAACTTCAGCTTATACAAATACACCAATACCAAAATTTGCCAGTAGCAGCTCTGTAGCGAAGTGTGGTATCACAGTAGATGATAAGATGAATGGCTTGAATAAATTTCAAGATGTGCAGCAGTCCTTTCTTTGGCACTAGAAAGACTTCAGATGCCATATTGTATTCAGTTTTGAATGTGGCTGCTCAGCAAAGATGTGTAGCAATAGTCCAGAGGAGAAGAGCAATACCAGAGATGTGGAAAACATGGCCAGAGCAGAAAGACGGATAGGCTCAGTGCTTGTTTAGCTTTAATAAGTCTCATGAGAAGGTCTTCAATGAGCTTCATGTACGTAAAAGGCTTGTTGCAAGCAAGAAAAGAATAATCTGTTTTCTAAGTCTCCAGGGGAATGGAAAAGAAAAAAACCAAAAAATAAAAAAAAAGCAGCTTGCATTACAGGAAGAAGTTTCAGTTTTAACTTTTCATCAGTGAGACCTGCAAAGTACTGGAAAGACTTCTCTTTAGACATAACTTTGTGCTAATGGTCTGACCCCAGCTGAACCAATACCTTTGATGTGAGAGTCACTGCATCCTACTGAATGCAAGTCCTCATAAAGTTCATGCACCAAATGACTGGATGTGGGATCACTCTGGGAGTCTCAGCAGCAGTGAGCTCCAGGCTGGCTCTGTCAGACACTTAAGTCTGGCAAAACCCAGTGAGTTTCAGTACAAAGACTCAGGGTGTGCTATTCCATCTGGGCTTTGCTCATGGCATCAATCTCTTCCCCTCTTGCTATTTTCTTGCTGTCTGAACTGTTCAAGTAAAGTTTGTTTGCGTGGCAGTGGGAATGGCATTTTGTAGTTCCCCTAGGGTGGCAGAAAAATAAAAAGCTTCTTGATGACCACTGAGATTTTTAACATAAGAAATCTATGTCTTTATTGTAGTATTTATTTAAGCACCATTTACTACCTGTTTTTTGTTCATGGGCAGAACACTCTGGGGAGTTAAAAACCTTTATTTGTATGGCTCAGAGTGATCTTCATTAGATATGCTACTTAGGCTTTCATTGCAATTTGATGTGCTGAACGATATGGCACTTGCTCATGATAGATTGCTTTGTTTCTTCTATGGTACCATTGCCCAAGTGTAGGGAAACATCTTCAGCTGAATCTGGTGCCTCTGACAGTGACTGATTGTATGCAATCGATGATAATTAAACCTATTGATCCCATGGATTCCTGTCAGACCTGAACCTCTTCCACTGACTCAGTGTTGCATCACCAGAAAATCATCATTTCTGAAGTTGGACTGTCAAGTTCTGAGATGATGCTACAGAGCACAGAGGATGACAGAAAGGCAGCTAGAATTAGGGTCCATCCAGCTAGCTGGAACAGTGGCCTTTCTCGGTGATAATGGTCTTTTGGATGGACACCCTCCTGGACTAGGGAACACATAGAAAACATCTGGGAACATATCCCCAACAACTGCATGTTCAGAAGGTAGCACTCTCCTTTCAAATATCAAATATGTTTGTAGGACGCTAGCTGCAGTGTCCTTTGTTTTCTGGTGGTCTGCAAAATTGTGGTTCCTTTGATGTCTGCTAATATGTAATATATTTGATTGATCAACCATGAGACTTTTCAAAGACTTGGAAAACTGCTGGGTGCTAAACTCCACTCAAAGTGAATTCAGGAATTCAGGACCAGTCTTCTGTTAGTGACTCTGGAAATTTGCTTCTGACACCAAAAGGGATGAGGAGAACAGCAACTGCCACTTTGTTTTTGTTTTACCAACTCAGAGACTCCACCACTGAACATGAGAGCCCTCTAATCAGTGCTCCTGGTTTGGTAATCTTCAATTCTTTAAGCATTGCTCGTAGCCATTGAAAACTAAAAATCTCAGTTTCATGCAAAGGCAAACTGGGGCAGAAGTAAGTAAATGCTGGGATCCAATCTTTTAGATTTATGGTAGCCATAGATTGTAACCATATACTTTTGAAGACAGAAGGAGCCTTTGTAACTTTCAGTTTGCATAAAACAAGGTGGTGTCACGTTTGTACCTTCGGGTGAGCTAGACTGTGGGTTTTACAGACTTCACGTGGTGGAGAATCTGTCATATCCTCAGGTGAACTCTCTGGCATTAAAAATATGCAGCTTATCTGCAGTCAAAACTTGTCTGGCTTGAGCTACCAGCCTGTGAAGTGTTATGCATTTGTACGTTAAATTAAAGAACCCTCTGCCCTTATATATATTATTCTCCTAAATTTCTGTTTGTAGCTTTTTTTCACTCACTGCTTTTACATTTCATTACTGTTCTGCTGCAAGAGTTCAAAGTTTTCAAATGAAAGTCCTATGCAATTCCAGGGGACAATGCTTTTCTCCTACGCCAGTCTGTGTGCAGCACGGTATGGGGTGAAGGGAAGTGCATGCACAACTCCCATCGATGCTGAATGTCAGCTTTAACAATCGCCCCCTCTCCCCCCTCCCCTCACCCCCCGATGGATTATATCTAGGTCTTTTCACCAGGGGGCTATATCCTAGCAGTTTGCCGTTCTCTGATATTAACGCTTGAAGTTTTAATGAGCACAGGCAAAGGAGGGTGCTTAGCAACAATGCAGACTACAACAAATACAGGATAAGCAGTTTGAGGTTAGATTTCAATGCCATCTTAATGACAACGCCAAGATCTAGTTATTGCTCCGCGTAACTGTGCCGCTAACACAGATGCCAGAATACTGCAGTGCATATGCACTACTGGGGTTTCCACTTTGGGAAGTGGGATTTTGGAAGCTAGCAGGACAAAAGGGAGAGGAAGAGGCGACAGACAGCATGGGGTCAGGACAGAATTTCCTCCAGCTGAATAACATATTCAGTCTGCTCAAGCAGCTTGCTAGTATGGTCAAAGTGCCCTGGCTTGCATTAATTTCTCAGAATTTCTCTTGATCCCAACAGGCTGGAGAATTACAGCAAAGATATTGGCACTATTTATTAAAGATGACATTTTCTTGCTGGCTTTAACACCCTTTTTAGCTCCATTCGCTCCCAGTAATGACAGGCATATTATTAATGGATACAGTTAGGCTTCAGAAATTATGTCTGTGTTTTTTTGAGAGGGGCTACTTAAACTATGTACTGACTGGCCTTGAAGAGAGCTTTTCTCCTCAATGAGAAACTTATGGGACACACTAATGTATGAAACCTGGCTGGCCAAAACCAAAAATGAAAGTTTTGAGGTGCTGCAAACTAACCAAAACAATCTAAAATCAACTTGCCTTTTGGGAATGACTGGCCAAGAAGCAGAAGGGAAAGGCTGCCGAAATTGGAAATGGATCCTCAAGCCCAAACCCTATGCAGTGGAGACGAGAAAAAGTGAAGCAGGATCTGAACAGTTTGACAAGTCACATAAGAAATTGTCCCTCTTACCACTCATCTAAGACGATGCTCTGGACGGATTTGGTGTGTTAGACACAAGCCCCTAAAAAAGACCAGAGTTACTAGAATTTCAGTCCCACTCACGTCCCAAAACAGGGGAATAACCTTGTTTTCACTTGTGCCCCCCTACTCTTAATGCCTTTATACTTATGTCCTATACTAGACAAGCTTTAGAAAGGCAGGATGACTGCACATTTTGAATGAGGTGGGAGAAATGGGGAAATAAGACAGCAGACCTGCTTAAGTCCAGAGAGGGAATCACTGGCAGAAATAAGAAAAAAATCCCAGTCCTTCAACTTCTCTCTGAAGGAACCGTCTGTCTGACCTAACACCAGCTTCAGAAGCTACTTCACACACCATCCCTTATCATGCTGCAAGTCTCTGAAAAACCACCAAGTGCAAAGGACTCACAGTTCATGTCCTGCTCCTTCACCTCTGATTGTCCATGCTGCCACAAAAAGAGCCCAGTGAGCAAGGCACCATGGTCCCTTTACTCCTTTCTTTCCTATGTCCCACATCTTAGAAATAATCAGGTGCAGGAAAAACGAGTAAACTGGTTTGATGTTATTGCATGCCCATTATTGCCATGCATTGATTTGTCACTGTGTGATATCTGCTCCTATACTGAATCTGCTTGCTGTGCCACCAAAAGGTGACAGCTGGACTGAAAGCTTCATAGAGGTCGGGGGCAGACTCAGTGTCAGAGCAGTGTAAAAATCTGTACATGCTAAGAATATCAGGAGTCATGCTTTTGTCACCCAGTAAAATTTCAGCTCGATTCAGATCTCTTATTCTCCTTGTGCTGATGTTTGCTATGAGACTTAATGGTCCATGCATCAATGTCTCAAAGCTTTTCTCTCTCCCTTTTTCTGTGAACCCTGGAAGCACATGTTCATCTCCCAGCAGGCCTGACTCAGCCCTTCCTTCTTTCCAAAACTGCAGCTTTCTGTACATTGGCCAAAGGAGAAATAGAAAACAAAGGAGACGGGGCAAAGAAAAGCATTTATAAGGGAACGAGAGGCTTTTGATGAGAAAATAATGAAGCACAAAGATAATGTCAGAGGGAGTAGCCACGGAGAAAACAGAAAGAGCAAAGCTAAGGAGAGGTGGGAGGAAAATGCTGATGAGAGGCTAAGGGGAAGAGAGAGCAAAATGAAACAGAAAGGAGTCTCAGCAAATTTCCATAATGTAACACTGATGAAGCCTTTTATGATTATAGACAGGAATTCTCAGAAATGTTCCCTTGCAGGAAGTTTGCATACTTTTATTTCAATATCTCGGAACACTTTCCCAGCCTCAGTAGAAGTGGAAACCTTTTTGCTAGTGCTGCATGCTCTAAATCTGGGTTACCCCTGTGCACCACCAAACTCCATGGAGTAGTATTACTGAGGTCTGCTCTGGAGGGACAGGCACATCGACTCCAGGCCCATGCTGCTTCCAGAAAATGTGACAGCCCTGTGCTGAAACTGCTCTTCGGGAAAAGCAGGGTCAGAAATACATTATGTCCTGCCAAAGCAATGGAGACGTCACTTGTGTGGTACCTTGTGGGGCCTGGACACAAGTTGGCTCTTAACCAGAGCCAGACAGAAACGTGAGCTGATTCAGCCTGTGTGTTGGATGTAAAATACCATGGAAAGTAATGAGATTCTGGGCTACTCGAAGCAAAGCCAAATCCACAAATCTGTATGGCCTTAAACGCTTCCAGAAATCTCAGCCTGCACCTACTTCAAGTCCAGACTCAAGCACCGACCCAGTGTGCAAACAAAGAGTATGGATTATTGTTACTTACATACTACCAGTTGTTTACCTGACTCTATCCTCTCAGACTAGCTCTTGTTATGTTTTCTCAGACTGAATGTTTGGCTGCAGCATTTCCCGAGATAGATCTATGCAACTATAAATAAAAAAGATTTGTCATTGTCCCTGAATTAAAGGTATACACCACCGTTCAGTACTACTGCCCAAAAAAAACAGACTGCCAGAGAAATCACGTTACAGCAGAAAGGAAGCTCTACAGAGTGATTTTACCAGTCTTTTCCAGCTGAAACCCATTTTGCTTGTGCAGTTAATTTGCGCAAAATAAGTCCATCTCAGTCACTTCAGGAGGACTGACACCAGTTGTTTAGTCTCTCTGTGCCCTATAAAATGACAAGAAATAATCTCTGATCTCTTCAGGGCCTCTGCTGCAGACTTCAGGGGGGGGACTTTCCAGTGGATTTCCCTCGAAATTGCACGAACAGTAATTGTATCCCCAGTCCAGGTTCACCAACTCCCCAAAGCTTGCTGGAAGGGACTGTAGGTGGTTGTTTCCCAACCAAAGTGTGTGCAGATTCCTTAACAGACAGACATCCTCGGGCAGCCTCTCCAGTGAGTTGAAGAGCAATAGCAACGTTTCCAGTTTCTCCAGATGCCGAATGCTGGAGGGGATTGTGCCTATTTTGTTGTCACTCACATCCAGAAAGGTTAGGCTCCTCAGCTGGCAGAGGGTTGCAGGCAGCTCGGTGAGGCTGTTGTTGGCCAGGTGGAGGCTGTGCAGCCTTTGAAGTGCCCCCATTTCTGGGGGCAGCGAGCTCAGGCTGTTGTTGCTCAGAGTGAGCCTCTCTAAATGACACAAAGTGCCAATTTCGGCAGGGATTTTCTTCAAGTTGTTGGAGTCCACGTAGAGGCAGGTTAGGTTCCTCAGGTGGCTGATCTCTTGAGGGAGCAGCTCCATCCGGTACCTCAAGCAGCTCTCTCTTTCTGGGCTCATCTCCAGGACTTGCAGCTGGTCCAAGCCAAAGACCTGCGCAGGAACTGACACCAGCTCTCTGCCTGAGATTTTAAGTTTCTTCTTCCCTTCATACTTTGGATCGTGCTCTGTAAGGTACCTCCAGAGTGGATCGGGGCCTGAAGAGGCACATCCAAAGGAGGCGGCTGCATCCATTGTCCAACAGAACCGTGGCTGGTTGAACCAAAAAGAGCCACTGATGATTTGTTGCACACCCCACAGGCAATCTCTGAGGTTCTTGGTGGATCAAGGCCCTCCGTCAGCATTCCTCTCTGCAAGGCACGTTACCAACGCACATGCAGAGTGTTTGAGTTGCTCAGATACATCCCACTGAGCAAACACTTGGCATTCTCCCTTGATCAGGTGTTTCCCTTCAAGCTCTGCAGCGTACACAAAATCCAGCTCCTGGGCTATGACATGTCACAGTTGCAGCCAGGGAGCTGGTGGCAAATATCTGTTGCAATGGAAGCAGCAAGGTTGGGTAGATAAAGCACATAGTAAATGGGACAAGATAAAGGACATGGTAAATGAGACAAGAAGACGACAGACGCCTAGCTGGTGGCTTGGGAGCTGGGAACCATGAACAGATGCTGTCCTCAGGTCAGTTTGTACTTTAACATTCAGAAAACACAATAAAGAATCAATTTTGAAATCTGGAAGTTCTTCTGCCTCCTGCTGAGAATATGAACCCCTGCACCACAGAGATACTTTCTTGTGCTGCACTTGCTCTGACATATTTAAAAGCAAATTTTTATTCCTTGCTGGCATAGCTTTTGTAGGAGACATGAAAAATGACAGGTTTATCCCAAGGCACTCAGCACAGCATGCGATGAGAGCAAGGCATGTTCCTGGAAGGAGAAAATTGTGGGTTTGAAGCCTCAGGCTGAGAAAGCCCATCTCTTCTTCTTCATTCTCTAATTCTTAGGGCTTTCAGCTAAAAAATGCTTAGGACAACCATTTCAAATGCTTTTCAAGGAGAGGGCATCTCCACAGACTCCCACAGGCTACTAAAGGTAGATGACAATGTGTTACAGGTATGGTGTAAGGAGGTCTATCAGGTCAGGTCTTGTGAAGGAGGGGCACATCAGCTTTGTTTTCCCACCCTGCTCAGTTCTGTTCTCCTTGGCCCAGGATGCTGCTGAGTTTGCAAGCAGCCTGTGTCCCAGCACCAGAGGCCTGTGTGGTTGCACAGATGAGAAGTGAGTGCTGGGAGCCCTCTACCCAGAAGATGCTGACAAGAGGATTTTGGGACCATTGTTCAAGCCTCTGAACTTACACCTGTTTTTTAACTGGATTTCACCCTGATATACAGATTTTTACAAGCTCAAGAAGTGGGCCTTTATGACTTTACGAGGTTCAACAAGGCCAAGTGCAGGGTCCTGCACCTGGGTCCAGGCAACCCCAGGTATCAATACAGGCTGGGGGATGAAGGGATTGAAAGCAGCCCTGCCGAGAAGGACTTTGGGGTACTGGTGGATGAAAAGCCAGGCACAAACCAACAACATGTGCTTGCAGCCCAGAAAGCCAACCATATTCTGGGCTGCATCAAAAGAAGCGTGGCCAGCAGGTCAAGGGAGATGACTCTGCCCCTCTACTCCACTCTCGTGAGACTCCACTTGGACTACTGCGTCCAGCTTTGGAGGCCTCAGCACAGGAAAGACATGGACTTGTTGGAGCGGGTCCAGAGGAGGGCCATGAAAATGATCAGAGGGTTGGAGCACTTCTCCTGTGAAGACAGCCTGAGGGAGTTGGGGTTGTTCAGCCTGGAGAAGAGAAGGCTCCAGGGACAGTTTATAGCGGCCTTTCAGTAACTAAAGGGGGCCTACAGGAAAGATGGGGACAAACCCCTTAAGAGGATCTGTTGTGACAGGACAGGGCGTAACAGTTTTAAACTAAAAGAGGGTAGATTTAGACTAGCTAGAAGGAAGACATTTTTTATGCTGAGGGTGGTGAAACACTGGCACAGTTTACCAAGAGAGGTGGAAACATTCAAGGTCAGGTTGGATGGGGCTCTGAGCAACCTGATCTAGTTGAAGATGTCCCTGCTCATTGCATGGGGAGTTGGACTCGATGATCTTTAAAGATTAAAGGGTAATTAATTAATTAGGTTATTAATGAATTAATTTAATATCCAGAAGCATTGTGAGGCTGTTTTGGCATTATAAGCTCCTGGGATGTTGGTGGCTAGAGTCAGGCCTGCTGGACTTCCCAATAAGGACTGCATAAGCTACTGAGCTGGAGCTGTCACAGCTGAGTATGCAATGGCCTGAGCAGATCCTGGGGACACTGAAAGAGGTGTTCTTTAGGGCCACCATTAATGCGAATGGGGTCTGAAGGCTGTGCTAGCTTCATCAAGAAAGGGTGGACATTTTATGTGAAAAAGATTCAGCAGAACTCGAGGAAGTCCAACAGTTGTTCTAAGTAAGAACAGGTACAGTGACTTAGAAATATTTGTACATCAGAGACAAATACAGCAGCCAAGGAAAAGGCAGATTTTTCACTTGCAAGGGAAAGTCACTTACAAGAAATGACAGACCTCACAATTAACCATAAAAATAAGACTCAAAGTTAAACTCAACTCCCATCAAGAAAGCGCTGAAGAAGTTATTGCAATGAGAGTAATTTCAGACTTGGACAAAAGCCATCTCCCACATTACTAAGGGGAAAAATGTGTTTCTAAGAACACATTGTCAAATACGTCTGTCTTGTGAAATAAAATGAGTTGCCATGTGTGCTGCCTTCTGCTTAAGTATGCTTATCTCTTCAAGTCAAAACCCAGGACTTTCAGACAGCACATCATGCAGAGCTAAAGCTGCCATCAGAGAGAGAGAAGTTTTTGTGATGTTTGGTACTATTCTCCTGTTGCACTTTTTCACACCTGGAGTTTGACCTTGGGTTTTCCTTTACCAAGGTGGCAGGTCCTTTTCTGCTCCATCTTGCAGGATATTCTTCTTCCTGACGCTGATCTCTGGCTCATGGGGAACATCAGAGTTTGATCAATGTCCCTTTGTCAAATTGTTCCCTCATGCTTTCTACATAAAGTTCATGATCCAAAATGTAAAATAACAAGAAAGAGCCCATATTTTCAACACATGATACCCCTAGAGACCCAGCAGGTTATTCTCATTCTCAATTCAGACAAACTCCAACAAAAATATTGCCAGCATCAATATTCTTGAGTCAAGTTATGCAAGGTATTCAGAAGTCAGCCTTTACAGTAACAATCTGCTTTGTAAAACAACTCTGAAAAACAGTCTCCTGTTCCTCATGTCTTCATGCTTTTCTAATCAGTCGTTCCTATTTCTCAATTCAGAAGACAAAAATCTATGTTTGTGACTTCCAGGTTTAACCCAGAGTGATGAAGCTAAGCAGGCTTTCTTTTCTTAATTCAACTTCACCAATTATAAAGGCATTGAAAGGAAAGTCCAGGCTCCAATGGACCCTTACTACCCTAAGGACCTCAGACAGGTGTTTAAATTGGGATGTAGGAGGCAATTGGGTGGCTGATGCAGAGATTGATGGATGCTCACCCCTGTGCAGGGTTGCAGGTTGGGGCAGAATCTTGCCTTCACCCCCAGGCTAGCTCTGTCCTTGTGCTACTCTTCCTCCCCATGCCATGGAGTACCAAACCTCATCAGCACTGGACTCCAGCTCATGGAGGCTGAAAGACATAGAATCATAGAATCATTAAGGTTGGAAGGGACCTTTAAGATCATCGAGTCCAATCATTAACCTAACCTGACAAAACCACTTCTAAACCGTATCCCCAAGGACCACGTCTACCCTTTTTTTAAACGCCTCCAGGGATGGCAAATCCACCACCTCCCTGGGCAGCCTATGCCAATGTTGGATAACCCTTTCAGTGAAAGAATTTTTCCTAATATCCAACCTAAACCTCTCCTGGCTTAACTTGAACCCATTTCCTCTCATCCTGTCACTTGTCACTAGGGAGAAGAGGTCAGTCCCCATCTCTCTACAACCTCCTTTCAGGTAGTTGTAGAGAGTGATAAGGTCTCCCCTCAGCCTCCTCTTCTCCAGGCTAAACAGCCCCAGTTCTCTCAGTCGTTCCTCATAAGACTTGTCCCCAAGACCCCTCACCAGCTTCGTTGCCCTACTGGTAGTGGATTTTTTCAGTCTGTGTAGTTACTGTCGAGTCAGTGCAGTCATTTTAAGAAAATTTTCTTGTTGTTCCCTGGCACAAGAACAGTACAGGTTCATGCCATAACCTTGTCCCTCTCCGTCTGAGTTTTCTGGCTGTTAGTCAGATAGCATCCAACATCTCATCATCTATAACACATATATCCCCACACCAACTCAGTGGGAACATGAGCCAGTGATGGTTGAAGATAAAGACAGCTACCAGAAGATCTTCTATCCATGAAGACCTAGTTAATGTCGGCAAACAGCCCAGAGTGCTTCAGCTGACTACTTTAGGATAAGCTGAATCACTATCCAGGCTCCACAGGACACACTGGAGCCACCAAAGTGCAGGTGCCATGGGCTGACTGAAACTCACTGTGAGAGATTGAGCATGGGATTCAGGTACCTAGACGTAAACATCTCACATCATTCAATGTGATACATACTCTCCCCTAGGGTCACCCACTGCAGATCTGGAAAGACTCCCGAGTCCTACATCATATCTGCCAGTCCCTTGTCAGTGTCTCTGGGACCCAGGACATTATCAGGTGGTGATACTCAGCCATGCCTAAGCATCAGGTCCTGCTCCAGAAGCTGCCAAAATGCAATCTATGGCAGGGCAGAGCTTGGCCAGTTTCCACATTAAAAGACTTAACCATCACTAAACTCTATTTTCTTTTTTTTTAAAAATATAATTTTAATATTTTTTTCAATTGCCCAGAATGTAAAAGCTGTGCTCATCTCCCCCCCATTTGGAGAACAAAGCCTGGGCTTAGCTGCTACAGCATTTTTAGTTGTCTCTGGAAAAAAATGACACGATTTGGTTTAGCCCTGAACAGAGTAGTCTTGCTTTGATTACACATCTCCAAATAAATATGTAGAACAGACTTCAGCCTTACACAGTTTAATTATCCCATATTAACAACAAAAGGTGGGAAAAGGACAGCTTAGGAAAACAGCGTCACAAGGCTGTACTGAGGAGAGCCACTCACAAGTGACAAAGAAGGAAAATGAGCTGTTCCTGTTACAGCTTCCAAGAAGCAGCTAATTCCAAATAGTGTAGAAAGCAACTATAAAATGTTAAATAATTTCACACACAAAAATATTTTCCTCAAATGATCTTGTTGTTTTGTTTTGTTTTTTAATTTATTTATTTGTCAGGCAAAAAATTTAATGAAATAATGGTCTGTTTGCTATAATTTCAATAATTTACACACTTGATTTAAAAAAAAAAAAAAAAACAAAAGAAAAAGGAGCAACCCACAGTGATGCCATAAACCCCACGTATTGTTAGCACCTTTTTAACGTGTAAATAGCACATTATCTGGCTCTCTAATGCAATTTTAATGGTATGTCCCCTCACCACAGGACTAGCCAAAAAAAAATTCAACAAAAATGTCAGCGTATTCCTGGGTTTAAACCTCAGACTTAGTGAACAGACTTATATGGTGATGTACCTACTGCTTTTTTTGCAGAGACAGAAACACTGAGATGCAAAAGCCACAGTCCCCCTTATTCAAGAGCAGTCAGGGGAGAGCCCATCAACATGTCCCTGTCCTATTTGTCACCTCCTGCCTACATGGTCACCTTGCGAGATGCTGGACAGACAATACACGTCTGCTTGTCACCTTCCAGCACACAGAGTCACCTGCTCACGCACAGAGGCACCTGCATTTTCTGGAGGGCAGCTTCTGACCATGCCCAGGGCTGTACTTGTAGGTTTACTGCCTGACCAGATGGCAGACCTAATTTGGAAGGTAATCTCAGGCCACCTTTCCAAAGACTGCAAGTACCTGCAAACAGACCGAGGCAAAAACTGTTGCAGCTTTTGGTATTTGAGCTTGCAGGGCAGAAATCCTGCAAATACATGCTCCTTTCTTACCTTTTATTGCAGGTGGACTTACAAAGGGCTTGCTTCTGTAAGAGGTGGCAGCTATAGAAGCTTCCCTTGGATGACTATAGCCACAGAAACCAGGTGGCTATAAACACAGGTCTTGATCCGGGTCTGCAGCGTGTGTCTCGTACTCCCCTCACTGGAGACAGATTATGCTTGGTAAATGCCATTTAACTGGATGGAGACATACTGAGATTTAAGACAAAGCAGGGAAATGGCACCCACTGAATTCAGGGCACAGAGAGAGTCTGGGGTGTCTCCAGGACCAGACTGAACAGACAACCATGTGCTGGAGCAAAGGGAATAAGGCTGTGTCCCCTATTCTGGGTGGAAAAGTTGCAGAGCCGTAGCCTGTGCCTATCCCCTGCAGATCTTTTAATCGCTATTAAGGATACAGGTGTGTTGCCCGTGTTCCTAACAAACACAGACTCTTGGCAATGGCTCCAATAGACATTCAAATTAAAAGGATTATCCAAAATTCCTTAGATCTCCTTCAACTAGATACCACTGCAGCATCTCAACAGGGGCAAAAGACCCTGAAATTTGTTTAACAGAACATCGTTATGTATTTACTCTTCACATGGTGCATCAGTGTGTGTTGAAGTCTATGCCACGCATGGCAAGTGCAGACACAAATGATGAGAGATAAACGACAGAGGTTGAGGAGTCACCGTCATGACGGGAATTAAATGTCACATTAACAAGGCCCAGTTAACATGATTGATTGGTCGTAAAACCATTGCCATCACATTTCTCCAAAACGATGGCTCTTGCCATGTTGGGAGGTATCTCTTGCATAGAAAACCTGTTCTGCCTCCCCACTGGAGGGATGAAATCTCAGCCTGGATTAGGAAAAATGGTGCTGTTAAATACAATGCAATCAACATGCTTGCTGAATAATGAAATACAGCAAGCTGACCTAAGATGCAGAACAGTAACAGATATACCACTGAGAGTTACTTAAAAGTGTAAGCTTTTCCCTTCATGATATTTTCACTTTGATTAGTCTTTCCATAGCAAGAAACACAGTAAAATCAAATCAAAGAGTTTATTTGCATAGGAAATCGCAAAAATAGCACCACTGAGAGCTACAACAGTAAAGACTTTGTTTAACCCTGGCATTTGAACATGTTATTTAATTTCATTTTCCAGTAAAGCAGAGGCAAATTTTATCTGCTACTGGGTGAGAAAAAGACTCCAAGGCTGGCAAGTGTTTATCTCTGGGCTTTAGCAGTGGGGGCTGATTCTGGGGTAGTTATAGACAGCTGTGGCGTATGTTCAGCTTAGCCAGCTTGGACGCACCATGCCATATGGTGAACGTGCCAGCAGGGCAGGGTGCCTCTCTTCCATCTCCAAAAGACTTGATGAGATTTCCAAACACATTCAGCACTTAGTGCCTGTGTTAGGTTCATTACTCCGATCTGTCAATACAAACTGCTTTGTGCAGAAGAGTTTTGAAACTGCAGCTGCTCTGCTGGCTGGCACATAGGTTTGAGACCTGATCACCTCTCACATCCGCACCTTTGTGGGTGGGATTGGCTTGGTCAGAGGGTTAAACTCACAAAATACCTCTTGTGAAGGTCTTTTCAGACTCCATCCCCTCTTTACTTTCTCTTTGCATTCTGAAGTTGATTCTGGCAGTTAGCTGGTAGGGGAAAAGGGACAGTGTCTGACTTTCTGCTTTCACCCTCAAAAAAAATTTCCTCTAGGTTTCTGAAGACCTCTTTGTTCTGACCATTTCATGAGAGATCAACCTTCTCCTAGACCAGCCTGCAACTTCTCACCTACCCTCTAATATGCGACCCTGCCAAGTTATAATCATAGTGGATAATTCAAAGTGGTCAAGGTGGGTCACACTTGGCTTCCTGAGAGGTCAAGGTGGGTCACACTTGGCTTCCTGAGATTTTTAATGCCAGATGATTTTCTATGCTGCTCTGGCTGATTTTGGGGTGAAGCAGTGGTAGGGCACTGTGAGTACGCTGACAATGAAGAGGGGATTTAGCATCCCTGAGCTGATAGAGGACAGCATCATGGCTTTTTGCAGAGGCATCTCCCTGGAAGAAGGAAGCTAAGGCCCATCTGGTAGGACCAAACCTTCCAAGTACTGAAAATCTTGCACAGGGAGCAGTGAGGAGGTTTAGATCATCTCTGTGGTCTCTTCAGGCCTTACTGTGAGATCCCACATGGTCCCATATAAAGTAGCTCCTATAGGATACAGATTCACTTATGGGCAGAAGAACATTAAATTTAACAGGGAATTTCTGGGAAACACACATTGGCTGTTCATAACAGTCTGTCCATTGTGAGCTGAATGTACTGGAGACCTCTTCCCCAGCTTTAGCATGGCTTTGCCTTCCTCCCCTCCATGCAGGTGGCAGATAGCACCAATGATCCTGCGATCAGCCTCTGTCTTACAGTTAATGCCCCGGGCTGCACAGCACAGGATTTGATTTCAGTTTCAAGGGTGAGGGATAAAGCTTTGGAAAGAATTAACCAGATAACAGACAAAAATTTTGGCATTGGAATGGCTTTGCATAAGCAGCTACACAATGCATCGATACCTTATGCTCTTCAAAAAAGGAAAAAAGACTTATTTTTAATGTTGTAATATGCCCTGATGTTAGAGAAAACAAAAACAAATTCACATATCACATCAAAGATAATAATAATAATAATTATTATAATTCATAAAAATAATATGACCGACCGGCAGCATTTGTTGGCTTTAGAAGGCCTCCCACAAAAGAAACACAGTTGAAGACATCTGAGAGCTCTTGGCAGGCATGATGAATTCAAGTTTTAAAAACAAGTCTGGGGATACCCCCTGCACGCTAAGGCCCTTTGACATTGGCAGGTCTGGCAGCGAGGCTTGCATAGTAAGCACACTGAGTGGGGTCACACTGCCCGTTGGCTCCCGGAGGTCCCTGCGGGCCCATGAGACCAGGTACCCCAGCTTCACCTTGAGGGCCGGGTGGTCCTGGCATCCCATCTTTGGCATAGCCAGGCTCCCCTGGGAGACCTGAAATAAAAACAGAACACCTTTGGTGAGTGGCACTCCCAGGGCACAGTACTCAGCAGTGCAGTATCACAGGAGATATCTTTGCTGTCAACCTGAATGCAAACATCAGCTTCCACAGACTGGGGTCTGGCTGGCATGTATCTACAAAGATGTGGCAAGCGTATCTTTTCTGAATGCAAGATTTCCACCCTCTATGGCATCCTTGGGCTGCACAACCGTGCTATTGCTGTTCTTCCTCTTTCACCAGGTTGCTGAAGTTGTGTAGCTGCGCAACCCAACTAATGACATATAGTCCTCATAGAGAGGTGGTGAGGATGGGAAAGCTTGAGGCAAGAGCCAATTTTGGGAGAGAACTCATTTGCACGAAGCATAACCATTGTTATTTTAAGGCAACACAGGGCCAGTATGCCAAATGCAGACCATGGCGTTATGAAGGCTTCCCATAGCTTCCTTCTCCAGCAAGGCAGGGTGAAGGCAAAACTGGTCAATGTCTCCTAATTTCAAATTAGAAACAAAATATATTTGCTGCTTCTTTGCCAGCAAAGGTAAAGCACGAGCTGTATGCCTGAGGCACAGGTGTTGGATATAACCTTTTATAACATCTGAAGCTGCCTGGATCTCTGGGTTCAGCTTGGTCGCAAGAAGATCCTGGCAAGGGCAGGTAGGACACTTCACAGTGTGTCTAGTAGTTAAAGCTTCACTTTGGATTTGTCCCAAACGTCAGTTAACCTAGCTGTTACTGAGATGTATCATTATGCCTGTCAGTTAGGCTGAGGAAAAAAAGGTGGCCAGATGTGATGCTAGGGATGTGTTTCTTCCCTTTGGTCCACTTCCTACAGAAATTGTGTATACTGTATTTATGTTATCCTGATCATCTATCTAATATTGCAGAGACCTGTGTCCTTTTAGCTGTTTTGAGTGATGTGTTTTGTGGGGTATTCTGAATAAACACACCTGGAATTCCTGGAGGACCTATTTCCCCTCGCTGGCCAATGCCAGTGTCTCCTTTCTCACCCTTTGCTCCTCTTTCTCCTGTAGAGAGGGAAAGGAGAAACAATGAACTTATAAACATGACCTACAGAATTAAAGAATACTACCATAGGTCTTCCATCCACACCGAAGCCAATACATTTGCTAAAAATAGTTCCTAATTGTGGGCAGTCATCTGAGGTGGGATGTTTACTGGGAATGAAGATTCACCCCACTCCAATTCTGGACAGAGGTGTAACACACCAGCAATTGCTGGTCACGTTCACCACTTCTGGTTCAACAGACTGCTTCTAACACATGTATTTTGATGACCACTTAGATGCTACTAACAGGAAAGATGGACACAAAAGTGTGGTGAACACATCCCTTTATCGAACTTCCCAAATACATCAAATTTCAGTCACCTTTGGGACCAACAGGTCCAGGTGGCCCTTCAGACCCAGGCTGTCCAGGCTGTCCAGGCTCTCCTGGAGGGCCAGTTCTTCCTGGTAGTCCTTCCTTTCCAGGGGGACCAGGAGGTCCTGGTCTTCCATGGGACGCTTTTACATGTGCAGGCTGTATCTGAGCCAGGAGATAAGTTAACTTTGCTGTGAAGAAAAGTAAATGAGTTTGTTAGACAGTGCTCCAAGACATGGAGAGCCAAAATCAGTAGCCCGGTAAAGTCCAAGTATTGTCACAGATCAGATCTTCAGGGCCACCCATTTGTTGTCCCCACACAATCCTTCCCCGTAAGCCATGATGGTGCCTCCCTGACCCTCTCTAAACTATTTAAACCTCATTTTTCAGTAGCTTTAAACTTCTCCTAAATTTCATACTTAATCCTATACACTTCTCTCCTCCTCTGCTCCTTGTCCACCAAGGATCTGAAACGTCCTTTTGTTTAGCTGTGCAGCTGGTGGATTTCTGTCAAACTGGAATCATTGCTGCTCTGAAAAGAAAAGCCTATTTCCACTGCTTCTGCAACACAGAGCAAGATGCTACATGGCTGCTCTGTAGAGAGAAAGCTTACTTTTCTTGTTCTGGGCTGTTACACGCGGAGTTAAAGCTAATCTCTAGCTGTGAAGTCAGAAACTAAGGCAGCTCTCTTCATCAGCATATTCTACACTTTCCAGGCAGGTATATTTGCTTGCTACTTCCCTATTAAGACCCTGAACAGCCTAGTGAGCTCCTAAGACATACTCAGCATCACAAAAACATCCTATCAAATAGAGGGAGAAGGGGTTTCTAGTTTCTTTTCATTGATCCAGAATCTTGAATGCTTTTAGATTGGTGTGGAATTTGAAGTCTGAGAGTGTGTAAATAAAATCCTTCAAATAAATCACTCCATGGAACCATGATCTTAAGCATGGAGCAAAATGACTGCAGCTATGTGTCAGCTGCTCCAAGAGCTGTGCGAGAAACACTACAGCTTTGCATTTCACTGTAGATGGGGTCAGTAGTGGTTTGCAATTCACATACTTTGAGAGAAGCAGCAGTGCGCATCCACCCCACCCCCTCTCCTCATACTGTCACAGCCATTCTCCTCCAGCTGTGACCTCAAAAGCAAGTTTAACAGAGCCCATAGTCCTTCTGTGGGTTCCTACTCGGTTTACTTTCTCTCCCAGGGCCCCAAATTAATCTGCTTGAATTTGTGTCTTTTCTTGTCCTACCATCTCAGCCCAGGCATCGGCAGGACCAAGTCTGCAGCAAAGCTGTTTTGGTAGCAAAAAGCCACAAGGTGCTTAGCACAGGCAATGGCCTTGGGTTGAAGAAGGGAGAAAGTCCCTGTGCTACTGCTGGAAACACCAAGCTTGTGTAAAGTAAAGCAAGTAAAGCTTGCTAAGAGCATTTTATTTTAGACATTACTCTTTCCAGCCAGGCTTGTTGCAACATTGCCTTCCCATAAGCAGGAAAGGTTCAGGTGTCACCACAGCTATGGAAAGTATCTTTCATACTTTCAGATATTACCTTCTGGCTTCCCAGAGCTGATTACTTACCATCTAGCTGCTTGGCTAACTCCTCTTGGATGAGCCTTCTCAAAGTGTCTAGAGATGGGGGTTCCCCCTAGAAAGTAATAATCACAGCAATAACAAGACATCATAATCACAGCCAGGGAGGGGATGTGCAAATTAAACCCTCCACAAAGGGTTTAGTGGGTTGCATTTCGCCACCCACAGCATACACAGGGCTGCAGGGACTGCCTGAAAGAAGAATGTGAAAGGACTCAAAACATCCACAATTCCCAACCTGCTGGGAAGACATGGGCTAAATGGTGTAAACAGGGAGCCTGGTCAGAGGGCATAGTTGGGATACTGTCACTGCCTCCTTCCCAAGGAAAATCTGCCTCCTGTACACTCAGAGTAGAGTAGTAGAAATCAAATCAGGAGACATCCTCTGCCCTACCAAATCAGAGTCAGAAGCCTACCTCCTTTTTCACCATTGCAAATTTCCTTGCATCTCTCCTATGAGGTCAGGCTGAGGGAGTTGGGGCTGTTCAGCCTGGAGAAGAGAAGGCTCCGGGGAGACCTTAGAGCCCCTTCCAGTACCCAAAGGGGGCCTACAGGAAAGCTGGGAAGGGGCTCTTGATCAGGGAGTGTAACAATAAGAAGAGAGGTAAGGGTTTTAAACTAAAAGAAGTTAGATGTAGAATAGATATTAGGAAGAAATTCTTTACTGTGAGGGTGGTGAGACACTGGCCCAGGTTGCCCAGAGAAGCTGTGGCTGCCCCATCCCTGGAGGTGTTCAAGGCCAGGTTGGACGGGGCTTTGAGCAACCTGGTCTGGTGGGAGGTGTCCCTGCCCATGGCAGGGGGTTGGAACTAGGTGATCTTTAAGGTTCCTTCCAACTCTAACCATTCCGTGATTCTACAAGAGAAGCATACCTTCCCCTGGGGTACCTAAAGTGGGTATCTAGACTTGCTATAAACACTCGTAATGGATACATTGCCTGCCAACAGGCCCTATCTGGGAACAGAAGCCAGTTTACGCATACGATACCCATTCTTCCAAATGAGTACAACGTTCTGCCTGATTTCAGGCTGTTAAAGGAAATCGGGATGTGGCTGCCTGGCCTTGGTCCCCTGCCCAGCCTCCAAGGGACAGTATCTTTCATCCCCTCTCTCAGCTCTTTTGTGTGACATTGCTGTTGAACAGCTGTAATACCTGTCAAAACTCAAAGCTATGTAAACAACAACTCTGGATAATGCAACTGAAAAAATGATGAAGGCGTTTTTGGTAGGTGGAAGGAGAATTTTTTACGTTGTGGCTTTCCAAGAAAACAAAAAAGGTTCTTTTAGGGTAACCAGACTCTTGTCTTTGCATAAACTCAAAAGAAAAAATGTAGCTATATTTAAAAAAACAAACCATTGTGAACCTGCAAGATCAAATGTTTTCCTTTGTAAATCACAAAGTGAGATGTTTCACTTGAAATACACTTTTCACTTTTGGCTAAAATTACCATTTGAATTTCTGCCAGTTTTGAAAATGCTTCTGGTCAACCTAAAGACGGCATTCTTTTGTGTATGAGCTATTTGCATGAAGGTGTTGCTTTTCCCTCACACCTATCCTGGTAACACACAAGGATGCAGTCTGTATCCTCTATGTTTATAAAAACCTTGCGAGTTCTTCTGAATCAGAATTTACTCTTCATTAAGAAATGCGATTTTATTAAATAGCTAAGAGACATTTCAATTTTAACTAACAACGTTGCTGGTAAGTACAGATTTGCTGCCTTCTTCCCAATCAAATTTTGCATGAGAAAAAGATGTGTTTGATGGTGACAAAAGAAATAATTTTGTCATTAAGTACTAAACATTTGTGATGGTTCTTAGTGAATACCCCAGCAAGTAAACACGATTGTGGAATGTACTTTAAAGGCTTACAAATTATCTTCTCAAGTTTTAACCATATTAGTTGCATTAAGTCTCCATAATCATTACTGAATTTCATCAAATCTGTGTGTTGTTGAGACACTCAGAGAAATGCTTTGTCTAAAATTTACCCAGCTTTTACAGCAGAGATTATTTCACTGTTTATTCCCCTCTGAGGTACACTCAAATTCATCCTCAGGATGGGCATAGCAGCTTCAGTAGTGTTGGTCGTTTTTCTCATTCTTCTACATACATTACCCTCAGGCACTCTCAGTAGCGAGATTGTTTCCCGTTAGGGGAAAAAAAAAAAAAAAGAAAAGAGAATATTAAACAAAAATAGGATTTCATGAATTCTGATGAGCTGACTCCAGGATTTCCAGGAATAGAGCAGTGACCTTTCCACGGCTCAGCATTTTGTCTCTCATAACAACCAAGCAGCGGCAGAAGGCATAAGACCTCCGTATGAAATGCTACTCATTAACATCCTTATAGAAAGAAGCTTGTTAAGACTCCAGACCTACGGCCATAGTCACATGACCTGATTTAGGCTTTCAGGGGTATAAGGTGTCAGGGACTGACTGCCCTGTCTATAGGTCTGGACTGCTTAGCTCTCCTGAAGTTCAGTGCAGCACCCCCACAACACTTCCCTGAGATATGCTCTAGCTCTCCTTTTTCTGTATCAAGGGACGGGAGATAAAAAACACTGCCTAACCATTATAACACACACTTCCTCTGGGTTTTATCAGCCTTACTGTTGTCTTAGGTACTTTTCTGATCACACACTGTGGCAGCAAAATTACTGTGCAAAGCCCTTCTCTTACCCTTGGTCCTGGGAATCCTGGCTGTCCTGGAGGACCAGGAGGTCCAACTGGCCCGGTGTCTCCTGGGGGTCCGTGGGGACCCATCAGTCCTGGATGGCCTTTATGACCAGGTATCCCAGGATCACCTGGAGGGCCCTTTTCTCCTTGAGGGCCTTTTTCGCCTTTGGTGCCAGGGTCTCCCTAGGCAAAAAAGCCAACATTACCACCACAAAACAAGAGGCAAACTTCTGATTTCCGAGCACAGCGAAACACAAAGAGCTGAGCTGGCAAAGTTACTGAATACAACATCTGGTGCATTACAAATGATCCACAAATTATTACTGACGGAAAATGATTAAAGAGAGGGCTGGCAGGGTAGGGAGTACAGCAGATCTCTACAGGCCACTCCACTCTTGAATGACCCTTCCCTCAGCCCCTAACTCAAAATAGCTCTTTTTATTCAAGGTAACAAAATAACTAATGAAATTCTCCAACCTACCCTCTCTCCTTTGGAGCCAATTTCACCTGGTTTCCCTGGTGCACCCTGCAATAAAAATATGGGTGAGCATGAAACAGCTATCTATAATAACAGTAAATCATCAAGTGCACACCTTTGCAAGCATGATTCTTGTGACCTAGGGAAATTTTATTTCCTTGTCAGTCCCACAGATTCCTGAGAGCTCCCTGTTTGCTCACAAATATCAACAATTCCAGAAAAAAATCGATTTGTTGCAACCCAGGTAGCATCCTTGGTGGTTTGTTTTTTTTTTTTTCCCAAGACACCAGCCCTACTTTGAAACAACTGGGAATTTAACTTACCTCTTTTCCGGGAGGACCTTTCTCTCCTGCTTCTCCCTGAGAGATACAGAGAGTGAATTTAGAACAACACTGCAAGGAGTTGGAAGAAAGACTCTACGTGATAACCACAAGTCTTGTTTTCTGTTTAGAGCACAAGTTTTCTGCTACACAGCAGCATGTTTGGATGATTTATCTTTATCCTACTGCTATAGGTCATTCCTGGAAAGACACATCCTACTATTTAGAAAGCATTTTTTTTGTAAAACTGCATACCATGTAAATGTTTGGAAATAAATTGAAGTAATTTCTACTGAACCAGCTGAGATCAGGACAGATGTTTCATTGAAAGTGTGTTCCTGCTTTCAGTACATTATATTCCTTTTTCTTACAAACGTTTCACAAAGCTTTGTACACTTTACTTGGGCTATCTTAGCTTAATCTGTGCCAGTGTTATCACCATAACAGGCGATAATGTAAGGAATGTAAAATTTTGTAAGTAAAGGTACCATCTTGTATTACACCAGCTGAGATAATGGATACAGAACCAGTGATAAAGCAAGTTTGAGCCTGAAAGCTTGCCTATATTTCAGACCTGTATCAAATAACCTCAGTTTAAACATGCACCCTATCAGGATTTTTTTTTCTATACTCCGCATTTATAGTGTGATAATTAGGCAATACAATCTTTGCATTTTAGTATTTCAGTGGCAAAAGAGTCACTGCAGTCCTGAAGTGCACCAATAAATCAAAGCGAACATTAAACTAGATATTGTTAAAATTCTGCCGACTTTCCCGTATCATGAATGGAAAGATTCATCTTTAAAGTCCATTTACAATCCACACACATGATCATATCTATAATGTATGCATGCAGGTGGTATTTTTCCCATAACCTGGAAACACCTATAACAACTTTGACAGTGCTAGCATACATCCATGTAAGCATGAGTAATGTAATTAATCACACATGTGTGATCACATCAGCTCCAAATTAGACAGCATCAGACTCAGTCAAGTATTCCTTAGGGCCACTTCAGTTTTAAGTGGCCGCCACGTTTGCTGCCGTACGTTAATTTTCCAGAGAAATATTTCTTTCTCCTCTTTTCATTACAAAACTCCCTTTCCAATAATTGAAAAACAAACAAAACAAACAAAAAAAGAATCATCCTGTGGACAATTCAGCTCTGCTACATTCTCATGAAAACCTTTTAAATCTCAATTTAAGTCACAATAGAGCTAGAAACAAAAATATTTTCCCAACATTCACCTTTTCCATCCTTCCAGTGGAATGTAACATATTTCACTTGCCTTGGAAGGGCTACATATATTGGATTTCAAGGCTGTGATATTTTCACATGTATAGGTATTATTTTAGATCACTTGGGAGATGCATGAATGCTTTAATAGCAGTGTACCTCTGTCGCTAGTAACAAAGGAATTTTCCTTGTCACAGCAAATATCAAAAATACCTGTATTATTATCAGCACTTAAAATTTCCCTGTTTAGCCCTCCTGGACTTCATGCAGAGATATAGTCTGAGTAACGTAAATGCGCTGTAACCATATTAAGAATACTATTGAACTGGCCCAATTAATGCACACATTATCAGGGCTGACTGACAGGTACCAGCTTAGTAAATGTAAGGATGCTCGTCCATAAGAAAAATGCTATTTTTGCAGTCCAGTTTCCTTTAGAACGAAAGAGTTTGGTTTCTTGATCTGTCAGATCAACTGCCTATGTTTTTTACCCAATTAAAGAAGACTACGTCCCACCTTCATCAGTCCAACATTTAAAAGCAGGCAATTAGTGGGTTTAATCCATCCCCAGACATACTTACAGGTGGTCCTCGGGGTCCGATGAAGCCAGGGAGTCCTGGGCTGCCGTTTTCTCCTTTATTTCCTTTAGGACCCTTAGGACAGAAATTAAACAGACACTAGCAGCCCTTTCTCCAACATCTCTGTTCCAGAGCATGCATTTACAGATGCACTGGAACTGGGAAATTTCACTGTCGCAGCAGGACTCCCAAAACTGACAAGGAAAGGAAGAACAAAGTCACTTAGAAAAGCAGATTGCAAACACCATGCTTGCATTATTAATAAGTTATGTGGGGTCCCCATGAGAAGATGAAAAGGAAGTGGCAATTATGGAAGTGACAGGAGGTATGTTCAGTGGCTATTCTGGCGCTGCGTGGTTTATAAGGGGATGCTGCAGAGTGGAAAAGCTGTGATGTGCGACGACAGGGAAACAGTGCAGGTGGTCATACTGCTCAAATCTGAGAATACAATCAACAGACAGCTACTGAGTTGTTCTTTTGCCTTTATTTCCAGGTTCAATTTAAAAAACGATTGCCTTTTACTTATCTCTTGTGATATTCTGCCAAATTGCCCCTTTTTCTTACAGATCAGGGCAGCTTAAATGGCAGTTTATGATACGGAGCCATTTCATGTACATGTCTGATATTTTTTTTACTCTTCTTTTAAACTTTTCTTTCACAACTTTGTCCCCTACCTTCTTATTCAGAATGTATCCCTTTTTCTTCTTAGGCTAAAACTTGTCTTCACTTTCACCCCGTCTTGTGTAAACAGAGCACCAACCAACCTGACAGGCACAAAAAATATGGCTTTTGGGTATGCCACCAGCCCCGGAGATTTCTGGGGCTGGGCTGTGTTGCTGTGTGCAGGATAAAGCATGAGCATCATGAAATGGGGTGGCACTGGCACACAGCAGATGTTCAAGGAGAAGGCTCCTGGCAGGTTTTTATCTTGTGATTACAAGTCAGCAATGGTGAAAGTGGAAAAAAAAACCCTTATTGTCACGATAACCTTTCTCGCTTCTCCTTTTTTCAAAATAGAAATATAATGTCTTGACTCGTCACACCACATTGTGAAGGAAATCAGTGCATTTCCAGACAAGCTGGGACTAAATGGATTTGTGTGCAGCACAGGGAAATACTTCTCATAATAACCTCTATGAACGGGAGAGAATTCATTTTAATGACAGAGAAGGATCCTGATGAGATGACTGTCTGTTCTGCTGACCAACACTGTCCCATTGTTTCCTCTTGCTCATCCATCTGAGTTTATCCTTTTTCAATCTCTTATGTTATTTTTGGATTGTAAATCCTTTGGAGCAGAGACTGCTGTAGTTCTGTGTTTGTGCAGGAAGCTGCCTGGTGAGTCCCTGGGTCACTGGCCGACTGTCTAGGTAATGTGATAGCATGATGATGATTAAAAAATAACGCCCATTTGGCACTCACGGGGCATCCCAAAGACACAGTGGCCTGGAGAAGACTCAGAAAGCCAAAAAGCAGTAACAGGAATTGGGAACAGGGGTGATGAGAAGAAGAAATGAAGGTTGAAAAGGTAACAGCGGGGATCCACGGGATAAGAAGCAATGGCAGTGGTCCCAGGAAGGTAAGAAGAAGTCGTGTCAAGGAGAAAAAAGCGGTGGCACTAAGTCTTGGCTGTAGAAAGGCTGCGAGACGGCACCATCCCTGTAATCTGAGAGTTATCACCTCCCCATGCAGAAAGGTGTCACTTGCTTCTCTGCGACCGCCTTAGGAGGAGACATCCCTGCAGCAAAGAACTATGTGCTCAAGGCACGAGTCTGTGGCAAGGCTGAGGTTGCTTTATGGCGTTGCAAGGGCCACAAAGAAGAGCGAAGTCCTGCTGCAATTTTTTCAGACTCCTCCTGCTATGCCTTTGTTTCTATCTGAATCTACCAGCCCAGCAAGCTGTAATGTCTGGGTGGACGAACAGAGGGAAAAGCCCTGCATTTCAATAGACGCTACTGGACACATTTGCATGGATTTGCTGAATTCTGAACAATTTTCAGCAGCAGAACACAGAAATAAAATCCTCCTCACTGTCCTCCTTACAGCTTTTCATTACCATGCTGTTCTTCCACACAGGATGGCCTCAGGGGGCTTTCATTCTGCTTCGTGATCTTGGTTTACTGCCCACTGTCTGCTCTCTCCCCAAGTGCCTGGGGAGGATTTTTCTGCTGCTGCTACTCCTCCATGGCAGCCTGCCAACTCCCCGAGGCCCTCTCCCCTTCCTTGTGACAGCTCTCTGCTGGCTGCACAGTCTCTGCTTGGCAAAATTAAATCTACTGGTGAAGATGAGGCATGCCAATCTTTTTTCCATAGCGGGTAATCAATCATTTCCTTTTTCTGTGAACACTCAACTTTTGCTGGGAAAAAATGATGACCCAGCTAGCAGCTCAATTCCCGGAACGTAGCCAAACCTCCTCAGATGCCGTGGCCAGCCAGTGATTTTCAGATCACTGATCTTCAGACATGGCAACTTCAGAGATGGTAAGCAGCTACACATAATCCACTCCATCTATACTTTATCAGTCACCTCTCCTTGACGTAACTGCTTGCTGCATGAGCTTCCCTTTGTGGTACTTACTGGGTTACCTGCTGGGCCAGGTTCTCCTGCAGATCCAGGCGACCCATTCTTGCCCTATGTCAAAAAGAAGAAGTAGCATATACCACAATTAAAAATATCCACGTACTGCTACACTAGCAGGGGTTTCTTTAGCATTGTCCAGCCTCCTCTCTTGGCAGACTACATAGTAAGGACCTTTTATTTTCAGTTGACCTCACAATTTCTGCATGTCTGGTTGCATGGCTGACCCCATCTCAGGACAAAAATTGAGGGATGTGGACCCAAATGTCCTAGCCTGAAGAGGTCCTAACCAACACTCCTTCCTCTCCTCCATTTCTTCACCCTTATCCCTATCATACACAGCATCCTCCTGTATGGATGGAGCCACTTACTACAACATCTCCAAGTTACTGATGTTCAGGGAAGCCTCTTTAATACATGTTTGAAGCACGTCTTGGCAATCCACTGAACAATGTTACAGTGCTCTGCAGTAGCCAACAGATATCTCCAGATCCCCCCATACCTTCCTGATTTAGAAAACTTCCTCTCTCCAGCTACTGAGGTAGCTCCTGCAAATTACTGCCTACCACCCTCTTCTCAGGGTTATTGTCTGAATCAGAGCCCAGAGGCCAGGCATCAACTTTTTAATCAACTCAGGCT
The DNA here is from genome assembly GCA_013398815.1 of Ibidorhyncha struthersii. Taxonomy (NCBI): domain Eukaryota; kingdom Metazoa; phylum Chordata; class Aves; order Charadriiformes; family Charadriidae; genus Ibidorhyncha; species Ibidorhyncha struthersii. The sequence goes on from VZSZ01005688.1 coordinate 73,318, forward strand.
TCCCCTTTTTGGGGGAATGGAGAGAAACACTTGTTCTAAAGCCTTGAGGCATTTGATACTTGCTTGACACCAAAGAACTCAGAATGAGCCAAATCACCCTTTAGAAGGACCTGTTTGTCACCATTCCTCATCAAAGTAGCTCTGCTGACCATCTATATTGACTAAAGTTTGGAGAGTTTAAATTCTACATCCTGCTCCTCTCTCCTCCCAACTCACCATGCAGAGGTGTTTTTCCCTGCCTTGGAGTTGGCCATAAAGGTCATCCCTTTTAATGGCAATATTCAAAATCGTGCCTCACGCTCCTTATTAGAGAGGAAACAAAGCAGAGGAAGAACAAGAGAAGAGGATATTTTGCCCTCCAACATACAAAACCCCAAGGATCTCTTCTCCAAAGAAGAACATGGCCTGGAGTTATGATAATTTCTGTCTCCTCAAATATTTTTATTCATTGCTAGCATTATGCAGGGGCATGACACGTTAGTGAGTGATGCCAGCAGTACAGGAATAATGAGATAAATTACAAGATAGACAGAGGAGCTCTCCATATGTTCCTGCCATCTCATTTAAACCTCTACCCTTCCAGCTCCAAGGGACCTGCCGCTCCAGCTCCTGGCATTGCTGGCTGAATCAGTATTTTGCCCTCATTGTGGAACGTGCTGTAGAATCTGTTTCACTAGCAGGTCTTACGAGAAGGAAAAAAAATCACTCATTGCAATATATTAAAGATGTGCCCACGTTCAGCAACAGAGACCTGCATTCAAATTTGGAAAGGGTTGATTTTTAAAAGAGAATTGAAAACCCCATGAATTTAATAAAAGTAATTTCTCAGCCATCCCAAATGACACTTTCTGAAATGTCAACTAAATCACCATTTCTCCACTGAAGTTGTAATAAAACTCTACAGGTGTTCAATTAAACAAAAGTTATCTTGGAATTATGCTTTTTTTTTCCAGAAGAAATTACGGAGACCATGACAAGAATGAATAGTATCACAACTGGACCCCACATATCTAAAACTGGACACCCGCAAGTAGTGTATACCTTTGAAAACTGAAGCCATGTGAGAAGTGAGTGATAAGCCAGAGGCAGGACTGGAAAATGAGCCCTTCTTACACTGCAGTCCTGTCAGAATCCATTAAACTATTCTTCCCACCAGGTCAGCAACCATCACTTCATTGCACTATTATAAGACTTCATCAGTTTCTAGCAATATCAGTCTGACTTGTCTTTCTTAAAGTATGCAAAGTCTTTTAATCAAACATCACTTGAATCTTGCTTAAGATGCTTCTTCCAAACCAGAGTTCTGGACTGCAGGACATTCCCACTATACACAATGTACATCCAGAAATGGTGTGTCAGGAGAGAAAGCTCACCGGCTGCCCTCTGAGTCCTCGAGGGCCCTGTGGTCCTAGGGGACCTGTTTCACCCTGAAATGAAGAAAATTATTCTAGTGAGAGGGAAAGATCTGACATGAAGGCAAGCGAACAGGCATTTAAAATTGGTCCTACTAAATTAGGCGGTTCACGTATTAGAGGGAAACAGCACTGAAGAAAAGTGTCACTAACCACTTTCAGTTATGTATGAGGAAGACCAACCTTTTGAATTTTAAACTTTTATCACTAAATGCAGTCTGGTTGCAGGAAGAAACCATTACTATCAGGTTATCTTAAAGCTGGATTTCTCAGGGACAGAGATTCTCCAGTGTTTCTCAAAACTTGACTGCTTTGTTCTCTCAAGGGAGGCTTAAGACTACTACTTCTATCTTCTCTGAGGGGTTCCCCTAGGTCTGCCATCCATTTTACTTTGTAGGGTACCATTTACAGCACAACAATTTTCCAGTGATACAACGGGGTGCAAACAAGAAACCACTTCCCCAAGTCCCATGGCAATGGCACATCAGCCGCTTGGTACGTTGCTCAGCAGCTGCTGCAGGATCCCATGTCAGCTGCTCTCTCCCAGGACTTTGTTATGTGACTGCATTTGACACTAATAATGACAGAGGATCTGTTTTGTACCGTCTCTCTTTCCTCTCAGCAGCATCATCTTATTCCATAGGTATTTCATAGATTTCCGAGGAGCTACACATGCAGTAAGGTACAGCTTTTGCAGAGGAAGCGTGACAGAGCCTGGTCCAGTGGGACCTGCGGAATGAAGCGCTGCTCAGGGAGGGGTGGCAGAAAACAGGTCCATGTCTATGCAGCACAGCCTGGGCTTCAAACAATGAAGCTTTCTCTGCTTTTCCAAAGGTATAGCTGACATTTAAGTGTCAGCAGCTGAGCAGTGACAAAGGCCCTCAAATTCTTTGTTACCCTAATGATCTTTGCACAAATCATTCCCTGTGCACTGCTGCAGTAATTCACCCTTTATTGCAGTTACTGCAGCTGTTTTAGGTCAGGGTCACTGTGAATTAAAGTCTTCATTTGTCAGGGAGAAGGAGATTAGTTTCTGCTCAAAATGGTACACTTACATCCTTCCCCGGTGGCCCCTCACGCCCGACAGGACCTGTCGCACCTGGCTCCCCCTGCAATTCAGCAAAAATGAAAGAGATATCAGCTCAAGGTAAAAGACAGGCCAGTAACACCACTATAAGTGGTACAGGGTTTCTGTAATATTGGACTGAGCTCAGTGAAAACTTTTTTAAAGCCAACAAGAGCCTCATACATCGTACGTGACATGCAGCTTACAAAAATAACTCGGAAGCATCTCCTGTAAGTGGTGCACAAGGCAGTGCACTGCTTTCCAGAAGAATATTTGCTACTGCCAGTGCAGTCACTGAAAACCACCAACCTATTCATGATACAGAGACTACCATAAGGAGGAAGAGATGAGGAAATCCAGCACTGGATTTTTCAGCTAAGCTCCTGCAAGCAGAGCATTTCATTTCCCTGTAAAAATCCAGAATTAGTCAGAAGGACATTCAGTATTGTATTCCACTTTCTACACCAACGAGCGTTTTGTACTGCATTGCTCAGAACTGAGAGGAGACCAACTCTTCATGCAGACCCTGAGTTTTGGGTTTTATGATCCAGAGGCAATTAAATCAAAGGGTTGGAGACATTTCTACTCTCATTTCTGTAAGTTTTGTCCCTTGACTTACTTTGTGCTTCTCAGGCATTTTTGGAGGAGAGCTGATACTCATCCAACAAGTACAGTAGGTTTCCTCACCTTGTACGTTAGCATTTGTAACAGGGGGATGTGGTATAGAGGTGTCCTTGAAACTTTCTCACAAAAGGAGCATCAGAGGACGCAGCTTTACCAGCTGCCTCACCTTACCTGGAAGCAGAACTTCAGCAGAGGGAATGAAGACAGCTGCTGTGATTTATATGCCATGGGTGTGACCCATGGAATTGTGGTTGAAAACAATCATGTTCAACACAGACCTGTCATCATTTTTACCTACTGCCTGAGAAAAGTCAACTTTAATTCACACAATCTTTCTCCAAAGGATAATCAAGCATGTGGTACATGTTACTTACCCGGGGACCTGGAGGACCTGTATCTCCTCTCTGTCCTTTGAAACCCTACAAAAAAAGAATTAAATCAATATTTTTCCATTGCCCTGATGGATGAAACACTCAGAAAACTCTAGCTTGAATGTATACTTAATAACCTTCCAAATTTTGCCTGAGATTACTGAGGACTGGTCAGCATGGAGCTGCCATGTTCCAGGGAGAGATTAAGGGCCACATCACAGGAAAAAAGAGCTCTCCATGCCTCCTTGAGCTGCAAGACCAAGACTGTACTGTGTGTATTCCTGATGTGACCAGCTAATTTTTTAACCTTAAATGTTATTGTCCCCATCCTTTCAGAGGACGAGTAACAGCACAAGGGCTACAGCTGTGACCATACCTTCTGGTAGAAGAGGTGTCATGAGCTTCTGTGCTTTAACTTCTAGGTAAGGGACCTTCTCTAGGTGTGAAGGATTTGGAAACACCTGTGTTTGATTTTTGATGATTATTCATTTATTTGCCATGACTATTATCAGCCAGGCTAGCTCTTTGATTATATGTGTGCATCAGTAAGGGACATTGTCTGCCCAACAAAAGCTTCCCAGCTACAGTACAGAAGAGTGACTGAATTGAACCCTTCAGAGTAGCACCTACCGGTAAGCCTCTGGCACCCTCCTGGCCTGGGAGGCCTGGTTCTCCAGGCTTTCCCTATGGGAAACAATCATGTTCATGTTAGTGAGAGTCTTGGGTCCATCTCTCTGCTGTTGAAAACTCTTCCCACTCTTCTCCCTTAGATGTAACAGCTCTGAGAACTCTGATTGCCCAGGGTTTCTCAAGCAAGGTTGGAGTTTGAACATGCAAGGCAGATAGTAGTGATGGACATTCCCATACATATCCCTACCTGCAGTGTCAGAATCATAGAACTGTCTAGGTTGTAAGGGACCTTTAAGATCATCAAGTCCAACCATAAACCTAACAATGCCAAGTCCACCACTAAACCACATCCTTAAGCATCACGTCTACCTGTTTTTTAAAGACCTCCAGGGATGGCAATTCCACCACTTCCCTGGGCAGCCTGTTCCAATGTTTGATAACCCTTTCTGTGAAGATGTTTTTCCTAATATCCATCCTAATCCTCCTCAGGCACAACTTGAGGCCATTTCCTCTTGTCCTATCAGTTGTTTTTTGGGAGAAGAGACTGACCCCCACCTGGCTACAACCTCCTTTCAGGTAGTTGTAGAGAGCGATAAGGTCTCCCCTCAGCCTACTTTTCTAAATGCAGCCTTTAAGGTACAAAGGCAGCTTACATCTTTGGACTGGTGCACCTTCACAGTGTTTTAATGTTGGAGGGGTAATACCAATAACTGTATCAATACCTAGTCAGCACATACAAAATCATCATCTGCTTGTAGAAACCAGGTGTTTTGATGGAAATACACAACTGTGTGCAGCTGCCATGACAAGCACTGCTCCACATACCCGATGTCCTAATGACTGGAGACTTGACTTCTCACAGAACTCATTTTCTTCACAGTCCCATTTGACAAGTCACAGAAAGAGGCTGGCAATGCCAGATACTGGAAGCACATTCTTCACATAACAAGCGCAGTGCAAGGAATAAACATTCACTGCCCAATTTATTAAGATTCCCTTTTGGCTGACAACTTCATGGCTCAGCTTTTTTGCTCAACAAATGCAAGTATGGACTAAGTAGAGAAAATGTAAAACCTCTAATCCTGGACAACAGAACTGTCACAGAGCAATCCAGAAAAGGCTTCTTTAAAGACACCTCCTCTAAACTTTTTAGGCTTCATAATCTTTTACCTAAAACATAGATCACTAGGTTTAATGTTACAAGACAACCTTCTTTCTCTGTGATATTTACAGTAGCTGTAAAAGTGGAATCACTGTGTTTTAGTGTATTTATGGTAGCTGTAAAAGTAAAAGAACACAGTTTCTTTTCAAGATTGCTAGTGTGTGACTCTTATAAATTGCTCAAGACAATATAGTCCTTCTGGTGTTAAAAAAAGACATGCAAACAGGCTCCCTGCCCCCCCTAAGGAGTCCATAGATAGGAAGCTCCAAAAGCAATAGCTGGATGCAGGCTCTGATTGCCTGAGTGAAACAGTTTTAAATTACATTACCGGTTCCCCAAGAGATCCTGGCTTGCCATCTTTGCCATCATTCCCAGCAATGCCCTGTAAATGAAATGCAAAACAGGGTATAAGGATGGAGTCAAAAGGAAAAATTGGTGTGTTTTTTGTCAGTGTGAGTTTCACAGTGACAGCTCTGTTTCATCATGGCATACATAAGTTTGCCTGACCCTCCAAAAACTACCCTTTTTCTATAGCTCAGCCATAAATTCCTCCTTGCCTCACTGCTGTAACAGCATAAACTATTTCCCTTTCCAGTATAGCAAGTGTAAGGGGTTTCCTCCTTTCAGCAAGCACTCCAACAATCTTAAAACAGGATTATAAAAACAGCTGTTATAAATCACTGTAATGTCATTATCTTCATTCAGCTAGGCCTCTTTATGCTAGAAATAGCACTGGCCCTATCCCTATGTCAGACTAAAAAAACCCAAAATGTTGTACTAATACATTTTCCAGAAAGGGAGAGTCTGTGCCCAAGAAGCACTTGAACTTGAGTCAGTGCAAAGGATTAGTCTCCCACTCTGGAGACATTCAAAACCCGCCTGGACGCTGTCCTGTGCAACCTGTTGTAGGTGACCCTGCTCTGGCGGGGGGGGTGGACTAGATGATCTCCAGAGGTCCCTTCCAACCCTGACTATTCTGTGATTCTGTGATTTCAACTGTGGATTCCGATAGAGTATTCCAGTCTATGAATTCTTGTGCCCTTACACTGGAGATATTAGTTGATTTTTCATTCTCTGCATAAGATCATTTCTTCCAATGAGGAGGCAGATAAGTAAGAGATCTGATTCACGTCAGTAATTAACACTTAGCTTTAAAGTGACCAAAGAGAGCATTCACATTGCCCTGGACCAAGGACATAGCATCAACATGACAGATACCACTACAGATCATGCGTAGCTTTCAAAGTACCTCAAAAGTACCTGTTTTTTTACACACCCATGTGTTTTTGAACAGTTTAATGTATTGAATGAGAAGAAGCTGAATTGTACTCACTGGAAGTCCAGGCAACCCTGGTGGGCCCTGCGGACCTGGAGGGCCATCTTTACCCTGGAAAGAAAGCAGAAACACTGTGGGTCAGACAAGCACCTCAGATGCTTCTGTCAGATGAAGATTTATCAAATGTAGAGTTTGACAAGGGAAATCTCTGAGAAGCTGGTCTTGTAGCCCATGTCACACAGTGTATGAGGTTTCCTTGACTTCCTTCTAGTTTAAACTGGAAGGCTTTCTTCTCACATAAAACATCCAGTATTAGTTGTAAGTTCTTTCAGGTGGAAAAAACACTGAAATCACTTTTTCCTGAAGTTTAATTATATATAACATTTAGTCCTTAACTTCCTGCATAAGGTGTCCAGCCAGGAAGTAGAAGATATATATTTTATACATATCAAATGTCTAGTTATGAGAAGTGCCTTGCTAACAGTCCCAAGAAATCCCCTTACTTTACAGGTCTGCACAATAACAGTCTTTCACCCTGTCTCAAACTTGATCACCCACTTGAAATGGAATTTCACCCAGCCTATCCATGTAGTCTCCGGCCTTTCTGCTGAGAGCGCCCAGTGATTTCATATGAGCCCTCAGAAGGACCATCAATGTTCAATTACAGAAGGATAGAATCATGGAGTCATCCAGGTTGGAAGGGACTTTGAAGATCATTGAGTCCAACCACTAACCTAACACTGCCAACACGGCCACTAAACCATGTCCCTAAGAACCACGTCTACCCATCTTTTAAAGACCTCCAGGGATGGCGATTCCACCACTTCCCTGGGCAGCCTGTTCCAATGTTTGATAACCCTTTCTGTGAAGAAATTTTTCCTAATATCCATCCTAAACCTCCTCTGGTGCAACTTGATGCCACTTCCTCTTTTCATGTCACTTGTTGTTTGGGAGAAGAGACTGACCCCCACCTGGCTACAACCTCCTTTCAGGTAGTTGTAGAGAGCAATAAGGTCTCCCCTGGGCCTCCTCCAGGCTAAACAACCCCAGTACCCTCAGTCGTTCCTCATAAGACTTGTCCCCCAGACCCCTGACCAGCTTTGTTGCCCTTCTCTGGACACACTCCAACACCTCAATATCTTTCTCGTAGTGAGGGGCCCAAAACTGAACACAGTATTCAAGGTGCAACCTCACCAGTGCTGAGTACAGAGGGATGATCACTTCCCTAGTCCTGTTCACTGCACTATTCCTGATACAAGCCAGGATGCCATTGACCTTCTTGGCAACCTGGGCACACTGCTGGATTACATTCAGTTGGCTGTCAACCTGCATCCCCAGGTCCTTTTCTGCTGGGCAGCTTTCCAGCCACTCCGCCCCAAGCCTGTAGCGCTGCATGGGGTTGTTGTGACCCAAGTGCAGGACCAGCCACCTGGGCTTGTTGAATCTCACACCATTGGCCTCAGCCCATCAATCCAGCCTGTCCAGCTCCCTCTGTAGAGCCTTCCTACCCTCAAGCAAGTCAACACTCTCACCCAACTTGGTGTCGTCTGCAAATGTACTGAGGGCGCACTTGATCCCTTCGTCCAGATCATTGATAAAGATATTAAAGAGATGAAGTTCAGGTTGAAATGGATCTGCAAAAGGCACCTCGCTCATTAGGAAATCTTGGTCTAGAAATTAATCACAGAATTATACAGCCTTAAACTTTTCCAGCTCAACAGTTTGCATTACTCAGAGAAGGTTCATTTTTTCCTTTTCAACCTGAAGTAAACATCAGTCAGATGATTGCCTGTCTCTCCCAGGGTTTTCTGATGCATTATCATAAAGCAGCATCTGAACACCCTTCAAATGAAACAGCAGTAGCAAAATTCTTCATGTACTTCTCAAAGGTTACATTTGTACTAGTATTTACAGTGGTGCCAGGGAATGGTTGCAGGCCCTGGAATCTGCCTTCAGCACAGGAAAGACATGGACTTGTTAGAGCAAGTCCAGAGGAGGCCACAAAAATGATCAGAAGGATGGAGCACTGCTCCTGTGAGGACAGGCTGAGTGAGCTGGGGTTGTTCAGCCTCGAGAAGAGAAGGCTTCTGAGAGACCTTATTGCGGCCTTCCAATACCTAAAGGGGGCCTACAGGAAAGATGGGGACAAACTTTTTAGCAGGGCTTGTTGCAGTAAAACAAGGGGTAATGGTTTTAAAGTAAAAGAGGGTAGATTTAGACTAGATAGAAGGAAGAAATTTTTTATAATGAGCGTAGCGAAACACTGTTGCAGGTTGCCCAGAGAGGTGGTAGGTGCCCCATCCCTGGAAACATTACGGATGAGGTTGGATGGGGCTCTGAGCAACCTGATCTAGTTGAAGATGTCCCTGCTCATTGCACGGGGAGTTGTACCAGATGACATTTAAAGGTCCCTTCCAACCCAAACTATTCTATGATTCTATGATCTGAGCAGTCTGCGCCATGACATCCTTCAAACAGTTGCTGGTTTCATTTTGACAATCCCCACGTACAGTTCAGGTGTTAGCCTGGGTCATGAAGCATCCTAATGGATTTAGTCGTCCTGTTCTAGAAGCTAAGAGATGTTAATATCAAGGACAGACAGACAGACAGGCACAAAAACCTCCTTAAAGGTCCCATGGACTAGATTATTCCCTGGCTAAATTGGAGTTTCTTTTGCTGAATAAACAGAACTGCAGAAACAGAGTAATCTGTGCTTATTTGTGGGAGTCCTACTGCAGTTACTTGCAGGTATAGAGTTGATTCAGGCTGAATAGTTTGGGGAGCTTTCAAAAGACATGACATGGGTTCCAGCTCAGCTTTACTTCATAAAGCTAAATATAGGTGAAGGTGGTGCTGAAACACAAAGCTTAGAGCTTACTGTATCTCCTGGGTTTCCTGCTGGTCCTATTGGTCCCGGTGACCCATCTGGTCCCTAAACAAAATAAAGCAGAAATAACGTGAATGATTAATGCATTTTGTACTTTTGTCAACACACTCCCTACCACAGCTGGCAACACTGAAGTTTTCTTCAGTCACTCAGTTCAGCATTCATTCCATCATTTCTTCATTCATCACAGAAAAGCAGTGCCAACCTCTGCATTCAATCTGCCTCCAAAGCCAGAAATAGTCAGATATTTGAGTTTGGTCCTGGCCCTTCCTTCTGAAAATAGGGGACAAATAGGAAAAAGCCAATCTTGTGACAAAAATAACCCTGAAGAACAGAAATTCTGGGAGCAGTCTGAAGCACACTCTGTGGCAGGCAGAAATCCTGGAGCCACAAGTCAATGCAGCCAGAAGAAAAAGTCAGCAAAAGCTGAAAACAAAATATCTAGGGGAACATCATATTTTGCTCTGCTTCGACAAGCTCATGTTTACTTTGCACATTTCTTTTGACTGTGAGTCTATTCAGAGGGTCTCACAGGACAACTTTAAGAGTTTTATTCCTTCTGGAATAACCCTATGGCTGTGGCAGTATGAAGTTAATACAGACACAGTAAATGTGTCTGTGTTATTAGTTTCTCCTAAAATAATGTTCATGGCAGCGCAAATGACCCACAAAGCAGGTCCACGTGTTGTCTCAGTGGCAAAGCATTCAGCATCCTTCAGGCACTGCTACCATCTCAAAACAGAATTTTAATCTAATCCTCTTTTCAGGTACCTCCTGTTGTATAGTCAGTGCAACGTAAATTAGGCTTTGAAGAGACTGTGCTGATCCCCAGAACAGATGAAAGCTGCACACCCTCAGCATGGCAGAGCCAAACTGCACTGTAAGCAGCAATATGAGCAGTGATGACATTGGGCAAAGAAAGGCGGTTTGGAAAGAAAAGCCCTTCGCTAAGGAAAAGTCCCAACTCTTGGAGGGCATAAGCGGTGATGCCACAAGCAGGAGAGTTAAGTTATTTCAGCCTGGCTTCTGCACTGTCACCCCTTTTTAAATACAAAGGAACGTAATTGTATTTGTGGAGAGAGTAGAGCTAAGAAAGAGGAGGACTGTGATGGAGAGGGACACATGTAAAAGGCCTTTTAATTCAAAAGTAACCCCCAGGATACGAAAACTGGAGAAAATCCAGTCTCATACCACTGTGTAAAACTGAGAATTAAAACACTTCTATATATCCTGGTTCTAGACTGACAACTTATTCCACATATAAGAAAACACCTATACACATACTACTAAGTAGTCTCTGTGGAAGCGTTTTCATAATCCTTGCCTTGTATGAAGAGTGACTGAAGCTTAGCATCAATTTATAGAGTGAGTTGAAGCAATCGGTGAAAAGTGGTCAATGTATTAAATAGCAATTATCATGAGTGGGGTACTCTATGACACTCAGGGGACCATTAGGAATCCACTGGAAAATGCAAATGCAATGCACAGACAGGTGGAAATGGCTCTTTCTTCCATATGGAGCTTGCAATGACCTTTATTAGTAAGGAAAGTATAGGACTGTCTTTCAACAGAGGAACTTACAGGTGGACCAGGGTTTCCAGGAGCCCCTGAGAAGCCGGGCATTCCAGGGTGGCCCTTCAGAACAAAAAGAGAGACTTTATGCATTATTCACGTGTCTAGTTGTATAAAAATTGACTGGTGGTTGAACATTGTGAGGTAAGATCAAAATGAGAAAATACACACAGAGCTGGTTATAAGGAAATAAGGAACCATGGCTTTTTAAAGCAAACCCTTGGTTTTCAAAGCATGTACTTCAGAATAAACATAGTTAAAGTGTACTTTTTCTAATGTGTACTTTAGTCTATACTAATGGGAGATGAGAACAGATATTGTGGAATTGTACAAGGCAGGAAACCAAACCTGATTAAAATATCCTACTAATCTCATTGAAAAGGTGCTGATTTGCACCATAAACTATTGACTCAGTCTTTGGCAAAATTAACTATGAAAGTTTGCTCTAATTTAGACCATTCTCCTCTTTCCTGTGGCATCTCATCCTGCGTAAAAGAGGCCATCCTTACATCCATCTTCTAGAACAAACACTGGCTTTTTGAACCCAAAGACACCTGACCTCCTGGATGTCATCTAGGCATTATCTGGGAAAATGACTTAAGGTTGGGTAATTTAGAGAATTGAATGCATCCAATCTAGAGATGAGAAAACAGATCATACAATCATAGAATAGTTTGGGTTGGAAGGGACCATTTAAGGTCGTCTAATCCACCCCCTTCAGTGAGCATGGACATCTTCAACTTGATCAGGTTGCTCACAGCCCCATTCAACATGGCCTTGAATGTTTCCAGGGATGGGGGATCTTCCACCTCTCTGGGCAACCTGGGCCAGTGTTTCACCACCCTCAGCATAAAAAATTTCTTCCTTCTATCTAGTCTGAATCTACCCTCTTTTAGTTTAAAACCATTACCCGTTGTACTATCACAACAGGACCTGCTAGAAAGTTTGTCCCCATCTTTCCTGTAGACCCCCTTTAAGTACTGGAAGGCCACTATAAGCTGTCCCCAGAGTCTTCTCTTCTCCAGGCTGAACAACCCCAGCTCTCTCAGTCTTTCTTCATATTGGAAGGTATTTTTTGGACATGGGGGATAGAAGCCTGTGGAGGACTACTACAGTTCCACTCTTCAGCATAATGCATTTGAGGTTTATCAGTGATGAAGAGTTCCCATCTTTTTCCTCTGCCTCTGAGAAGGGTATTCCTCTACTGACATCATAGGAGTTATTGTTGAAAGAACAATCACAGTGACTGCACTGTTGGAAACCACATTCTTTTTTTACCTGTTCGCCTTTTTCTCCTGCATCCCCAGTCATTCCACGGTCTCCTTTAGAACCCTGATAATGAAAAAAAAAAACATTTGAAGCCACTTAGAATTAGTATTGTATCAGCTTTTTGATGTATGTCATAAAGCACTTGGACATTTGAGCATAAAAAACATAAATTAGGATTAAGTCCTACTTGCCCTCCTCTTAAATTCTGCTCTAGACTTTCACTACCAATGTTGGAGCCTGGAATATGTGAAGAATGGCCTTGGAGCAGACCCAGCATAGCCCTTTTTTTTATGTTGTAGTCTCATCGAGGACTCACGCATCCCTAGAAAGTAGACAGGTTGTTAGGAACTTCACTAAATCAGATCTTGGTAAGGAATCATCTAGCCCAACAAAGGCATCCACAACATGAGCTAGTAATCGCCTCTCCCTTCAGAGACAGCAGCAATAAAACCGGCATTTCTAAGGTGCACTCAGAAAATTCATACCCAGAAATTCTTCCCCTGGTCCTTTCTCTCTGTGTTTCTGTCCTAGTGACAAGAGAATAGAGGCAGATAACTCAAATGTAGATGTCTATTATCGGTGCTTAAAGTAAGGCAAGATGAGTCTCACACAGTGAAAGATACTGAGATGATGGGGAATAAATCGAGAACAATACGCAGAACACTAATGAATTGCTGGCCATGGAAATAATATTCCAGTTTACTACAAGAGAGCTAGGAGACAAGTGGAGGAGGGAGGGCTGCTATTTATTAATTAAAAGAGGCACAATTCATATTGCCAGAAGGCGTGAAGCTGCTCATGAGCAAAGATCTGCAGTTCTACTTCTCTATTTCAGAATGGGACCTGATACTAATTTGGCTGTAAGTGTGTTGGTAAGGACAATATCCTACATCTTCAAAAGTGCAGAGGTCTTTGGGTCCTTCACTGCAAGGATCCTCCTAATGTATTTAGAAAGAAGTCAGAAAGACTGTCTTTGTGTTTGGTCCTTCTTAGGGGTCTTACAATATTTTTTAACACTTGTAAACTCTGTGAATCTGCCTTTTTACTGAACAAAAGTTAGACTATTTATCAATAACTTGATTTTATTTTATGTAAATGTATGATTTAAAATTGCCCCTGTTACTTCACCTAAACATTCAATCTTGCTGCCTAAATCTGTGCTTTCTTATAGCATGTAAGAAAGCAGCAGAAGTGGTATGTCTCAGACTGATTAGTGTTTCTGTCAGTTATTGTCTTTATGGGTTACTAATTCTTTTGCAAATTTTATCCTGGAACATACTTTCATTTTGATCAACTCTATATTTACTTTTGAGACTCTACTGCTCTCCACACCACAATTTTAATTGCAATATATAAAATTAATTCATGAATCTCTATTAGGTTGTCCTACACTCTAATAAGTGCAAATACAAAGACGTTAAAAGAGCAGAAGCTGGTTTAGACAGTACGTCAGTAATGCAGGGAAGTCTGGAGGAAACTGTGGTCCATCATGAAATCACCTTCTCTCTCTCCCTCCATTGATTTGTTTTGATTTATTTCAAATCAGGCAGTTGTAAAAGGTTTTGACTGTGACCAGGCACCAGCATTGTGAGCAGACCAATGACAGACCTCTTCATGGGAAACACTTGAAATGTGACATTATTGGAATCCTTCAGATACTGGAAGTTTTATGCTGGCCTGTGTCCCTAGACTGTTAGGCAGAAGCATATAGCTGAAACAAGGAGTACTCCTTAGAGCGCATTTCAGGAAACATTCAAAATCTGTGGATAAAACCACCATGGCAGCCAGTGTGTATGGAGCCCAGCAGCCCATTGCATCACCCTTTATTTAAGTGATTCAAGCATATAGGATTCAAAGAGGAGAGGAACAGGCAGGGTGGCTACTGCTGAGGCTTTAATTTCTTCCTCACCTGATTTGGATTGAAACTTAACCCTCAAGTCCTTATCTGTCATCAAAACACCAATGCAATGAAATTCAACATCAAGAATCAGGCCCTTCTCTTGTGTGTGTCTGTGTCTCTGTGTGAACCAAGGGATGGTAGAAGACACTATATAAGTGAAACAGTGTTCATGTGGGGAGCTATGCAGTTCTGCGTGTGTGGCACTCCAGTGAATTGAAAGTACAGGACCCACCCAACAGGCTAGTCCTACCTCTTTACACAGAGATGGATGAGACCAAGATCCTACTGCAGCCAGTGTACTAACAAGTCACAAACAAGTTTTTATTAGACAACTGAAGAAAACCAACCTACCTTTGGTCCATCCAGCCCAGGTGGGCCTGCAGGACCTCTGGGACCAGCATTCCCCTGCAATGCAGAAGAGGTAGAGGTGAACACTATGTTGGTCCATTGACTCCACAGAGATCTAAAAAAGATTCAGTAGGTTTTTGACGAAAAAAAAATAAAAATCAACTATTTAAAAATATTATAAGAAAAACAAGGTTCTGCAACATCCAAGGCACGGTCGCTTCCCCAGCTCTCTTACCATTTTCCCATCCTGGCCATCTCTACCTGGTGGTCCTCGGAGACCTTTATCACCTTTGAAGCCTGGGATACCTGGCAATCCTGGTGGGCCAGGAGGGCAATCACTGCACACGTCCTAGGAGAGAACAGGGAGAAATAAATTAACAATAGACTGAAGGCACTTAGCAGACCCTACAGACACCCGTTATGAATGCAGCAGTGTGATGCTAGTATAATAACGTAGGCCTTTGGAGTCTGACCACACTGGGTAGGATTTGGGTTACTTTGCCTTACAGAACTGAAATAAGGGCAGTGTGGAGCAGAGAGAGGGTCAGCAGCTGAGCTCTCGCAGGCTCCCGTGGGGAGTTTCGTGTCAGTTCTAGTGGGACAGGTCCTAACTGGTCATCTAAGATCAAGAAAACAAGGAAAAACTCTTCACAATGGGGAGGTCAGACAGCCGCAAAGCAAGACTACCAAGAACAACATTGTTTTGAAGCTAGAACACTACTAGAAAACTGTGTCTATGGCAATCTGAAAGACCTGGGTTACTGTTCAGAGGGCAGATTGCCAGGGACAAGGCAGATGCAGCACAGTGTCAGAAAGGGTGTTCTGCAAGGGAAACTGTATTCAGCAGCTAGCATGGCCGAGGAGAACTCATTCAATGGAGTTTGTGAAGACCCATGAATGTCCCAGTGTCCTGGCCAAATTCTGTCATCACAGAGAATTATTACCTCCTTCCTTCCAAAACTCTTTGAAGCATCATCTCAGTAGCCTTTACATTTCTACTATATTCAGGAAATGAAATACTATGGGTATGACATTTCCATTTCAAAGGTAGACTCCCTTCAGCAAAAGGGGAGTGAATCTTGCTTATAAGCGTAGCGCAGCAGACAGATAATCAGGCCCGAGAGTTAGGAGATCTTGCTCCAACACCCAGCTCTGGCAATGATCTCTTGCAAAATTGTGGGGTACACTGTCTTCCCCTACATGTCTCAGCCCCTACATGTATATTTATCTGCTTATGATACAAGTGCTTGAGAAACCCAGAACAACATAGCCCGGATTTCATCTGGGATTTCAGGGTGCTGTTTTATACAGAACTGTACCAAGTGAGGAGTGAAAAAGCAAACATAGAGTATATGCAAGGCATACAAGCGCGTTTAACCATAATGTAATCAAAGGAAGAAAACAGAGGACCATCAAAATGACATCCTGTACCCAAGAGTCTGACGCTTGCTAGTGTCCTGAGCAGAAATCCCAAACACCACTATACAGTGAAATCTCCAGAAAAATACTTAGCTCCATAAGAAAGACAGCTTTTCAATGAAGGCATTTCACAGTAGCAATCTGAAAAGGGTTCTTTTGTTAATGGGGTTGGTAAAAAAAGGTAATTTTTTAGTTTCCTTTAATCGATAAGAAAGGATTTCTTGTCATGTCCCAAGACTGCTTAAAAATCTCCCAACTCAGCCCATGTAAATCTGTAAAGATTTTGCAGTCAACACCTATCAAATACTGACTTATTTCCCAGACAACTCTCTACATGGAGAGTAAAAGCAGACAGACAGATCACCACTTTTGAAACATGGGTGCATCTGGGGTTAAATACCTGCATCTAAAACAGATGCACTATGCAAACTGACTTTGCACCCACAGTTCAAAACTACCCCAGTCACTGTTGAAGGTATACGTGAAAAATCAGACATTTTATTAAAATAGTTTCCATTTTCTGGTTTAGGTAATATGAGTTGACAGTATTTATTTCTCCTTGGGAATTCATGCCTCAGAAAGAGCTGAAAAAGTCTCAGAGCTTTTGTAACATACACCATGTTATAAAGACCTTTGTAGGTCATTTCACTGCTGAGGATGGTCAAAAGGTGTTGGATTTTGGTCTCCAGCATGTGCTTTAGTGTCCCAATACCAGTGCAAATAGGAGAACTTCAAGTTTCAAGCTTTGGTAGAGTGTTTAAAGGCACCTTTTGCCCTTGCAGCTCAGACACTTTCCCATCACAGTGTTAGTCAGGGATGAATCAAATGTATAGATAAACTCCCACTATCATCAAAGGCTGATTACCTGTAGTAAGAGATTTATGTCCTCTGGAGAGAGCAGGGGTGAGGAACCCTGTGAAATGAGAAATTCATTATTTCAGGTAAGTTTAAAAGACATTAAAGTATAAGAAATTTGCCTGGATGTGCTTATGGGCTCTCATTGGTTTCCCTTGCCCTGCCCAGGACTCACTGGACCAAACGCATACTTGCTGCCCTATGTTATCAATGCACTTCATCACACCTTAAATGAGTTGAACTCTTCATATATAGGAAATGCAGTTCTTGCCAAGGGTACTGCATAGTGATACTAAGAAATTGCCTTTAAAATTTTGACTTTCATTTGCATGCAGGATATTCAATTATTTTCATACTGTTCCAAAGCCATCACAGATATTTTTATCATAACCCCTTAGTGGGTTTTAGTGGTTTTTCAGTTGCTCTGCTGGTAAGAGCAGCAGTGGAAATACACTGAAGTGCACTTCTGAGGCGAGGTGTACAGGTGGAAACTGAGTTAAAGGGAAGGTGTAATATAGAAGTGAAGTTTCATACAGGTTTTCCAGGAGGTCCTCTTTCCCCTGGATTTCCAGGTAGACCCTACAGATCAACAGAAAGAAAAAATTGTGGAATTATCATACAATAACTGCCTGGTTGCTCCCTCATTCTGGTGACTGCTCTGGACTAACACACGTTTTACTTTCTGCCACTGAGCCCCACTGGTCCTTGCATGTGACAAACAGTAAACTTCTTTAAATGTCTGCAACTTCAAAAGTTGTCCGTCTCGATTTTTTCCCATATCTTAATCATGCCCTCTCAACCCCTCCTAAATCTTGCTTATCTACCATATCACCCTGTTAAATTCATCTGAGTCACACAAAGACTGAAATTGCTTTAGCATGTCTCCCGGTCACAGGAAACACTGAACTGCAATAGTGTGAAGGATGAAGCTTTAAATCCCTGAAGACACTTGTAACATGCAAAATCAAGACCTTGCTTTGCACAAGCCTGGCAAACAGGTCCCTTCCACCTGAAATCACAATAAGCCTTTTTGTTTGTTTGTTTGTTTGTTTGTAGAGGTTTATTGGTATCAGTTTTCATGAGATGAAGGCATAGAAATGACCGACATCCTTAGGATTTAAAGTCCAAGAAGTCATGGTTTGGAATAGGGGCCTCCTCCCATCAATGGGCATCTCTTTCCTGTCATTAAAAAGTCATTAGCAAACAAAACCAGCGAACAACAAACACAACTAAACTAAAGATTATTTTTTAATCTTTGCATAAAGTAATGCTCACATGTGAAACTGAATCTTTTGAACAGGACAGTTGGTCACTATCTGGATGGTAACAGAAAACTGCATTGCAAGGATCCTTGCAGTGCTGATTTAAGTTGGGCTGGGTAAGATTTTCCCAAATCATTCTCTGCTAAATTCCTGTATCCAGCTGGTCCATCACTTTGTGTCATCAACCAAGCACGTGTGTGTTCCATCCATATTGAGTACCTTAAAGAACATACCTCTAACTATCTTAACCGCATACAAAACATTGTCCTACGTGACCATTTGCATCTATGGGAACAGTTTCTACAGACCATTTAAAAGCACCTTATCTTTGTTCAGTTTGGTTGATTCTGCAGCAGAACCCACCTGGAAAGGTCTCCATGACCGTGCCAGATTCCCCACCCAGGATGAATCAACACACTGAAGATACAAGTAGTTGTTTTCAATCAGTCTAGGCTCAGCAGGGGCTACCTAGGGGACTCTCTGAGACTATTCAAAATTTCTACCTGGAAAGCTCCTTTAAAAATTGGTCAAATACTTTGTCAGCAAGGAGACTAGGCATTCTGTAAATCATCTTGTCTCAGGTTGGTCCATTGTCTCCAATCAGTTCATTGTATTATTTATGCAGACAACCAGATGGGGAGTTATTTGGCAACCTGAGGATTAATGGCTTAAGATCGATGAGTGTGCACTCAGGCAAAGTTATGATACCCTGATACACCATAGTTATAGCTATAGAGCAAATTGGAATTTCATCCCAGTATCTCACTTATAACTTAAATTCAATACTTCCTTCTAGAGAAGACAGAAAATGGAAAAATATATTGATTGTTCTTTTTCTATGTCCACATTAAACACTTCTGGGTAAACAACAACCCTTCAGTTACCTTAACTTTCCGAGATTAATATTAAATACAAACTGAAGTGGAGCTAAAGTGGAACTGAAGAAGTACTGAAGTCCATGGATGAAAGCTTGTTTCCTGAGGAACTTAACCTTCTGCAGGTGAAAACCAAGAGAAGATAAGGTGTGAAGGAGATTCTTAGCTCATAATTCCCCACAAATGTCCTTCTGGGGAATTGAATACATATAAGGAAACATTATAACCATTCATAGTTTTGCTTCTTCCACAGAGCAGCAATGTGATTGTCAGAAGACTATGGGATGTTCCCAAAGTCCCTTCTCTTTCACAGATGCTAATCGTCAGGTCATGTTTTTGGTATCCTCTCCATTGTGGTTCTCAACCACTTCTGCACATGGAGAGAGGGTTGACTAAATAACAATGACACAGATCCCATATTCCCAGACCTACTTTGCATACGAAGACTCACACAACACTTGCTTTAAGAAGTGCGATGCAAAGCAAAGACTTGAGCCGTGACAATCATCCTGGATCAGAAAGCAACACAGAAAAGACAATTCCGAAATGTCTTTCATGCTGACTATTAACATAGCTATAAATAAACTATTTCTATCATAGGGCTTGCTGACAGCCTTTTGCTTTGGGATCTGAAACATGACATGTTACTAGCACAGGAATTTGAGCATTTAGAGAAGATTTATTTAAAGAAAAATACAGCAAAAGACTTCTTCATTATGAGAAAAGGCATGTAAGCAGAGAGTGACTAAAACTGAAATCCTGGGAAAGATTTAAGCATGGGTGTGATATCCACATGGTATCAGATTGCCTTGAGACAAAAAGGGATGGACCTATTTTCTTGAATGCTGTATGATGTGGAGCTGGTGATGTCTTTAACAGGGTCCAAATAAGCCAGGATAAGAAATGAAGCTATGTGCCATGGCTGACAGTTATGAAAACCACTGCACCCCCAGGAAAAGTCAAATAGTTGGAAGGTATGATTATGCACAAAGAGAGTGCCCTTCAAAGAATGCTTGTCTGAGCTGAAATGAACAAACCAGAGGTAGGGTGATGGCACTTCAGCATGTTGCACTATCAGAGAACAGGCAACTGGAAGCAGAGTAGAGGAAAGATGGCTGGAAGATAGAGGCCTGGAGTCAGAAAAGGCTGACAACAAGGGCCAGGCTGCAAACACTGCCCAGAGCAGAACGAAAATGCTAGAAGGAAGGCATGGAGAGTATAACTGTGTCTGACAAGCTGACTAACTGCGGAATAAACTGGAAAAGAGAAAGCCAGAAAATGATAAAAAGAAAAGAACTTAAAAGAGTCTACCCAAAAAGTCTCCATGGCACTGAAAAGAAACATTGCTAATGCGATGTGGAAACATGCACAGACCCAAATAACAACCGGTGTTGGAAAGCTCATGAAATTTGAACTCCTTCAAGGGAAAGCTCATGAAGTTTGAACTCCTTCAGGAGTTTGCAGCCAGCAGTGGCTGGCACAAAGCAGAATATCCAATGTGGTACAGCACAATAGTGCAGGAAAAGGATGTGTCAGCAATGAGGAGTTATGATGCGCAGGATCCAATGCACTCTATTGGTCTGCGAAATCTGACACGCAGGAATGGTCTCTAACTGGGAACTGATGGAAGCTATGCAGATGACACACTGAAAAACAGTGCTTAGGTAAGTGATGTACATGAAATTAAAAGAAAGAGTGTATAAGGAAGCCAGTCACGCAGGCTTATGGTGAGGTGGTTCTAGTACAAGACTGAAAACTAAACTTGAAATGCAATAGTTAAATAGGTTGTAATACTCAGGAATCAAAAAACAATAGGAGGTTTAATAAGTGTACTCTTGTTTGGGGTGTATATACCCCAAGCACAAAGGCTTACTGGAACAGTCCTTCTAACTGTATGGAAAATCAGCCCCAGAACAGAAAACTCTGCTTTTCGGATCCGATGACAGTAATGTATGCATCCACAAAGTTTTTGTAATTATGAAAATAAATGCAGGGGAGGATTAACTTCACAGTAAGACTGGAACTTAGTTATCAGAAATAATTAACATAATTAAAAAGTGATTAATTCAATGTTTATGTTAATTAAAATGATCATAATCATCAGACAGAAAGAGCCTATTAAATGGGTGCCCTCACTGCTAATAGTAGGACAAGAGAATGTCTCATCCAGATTGTTTTTTAATCTAAGGGAACTAAGTAGGTATGTTTAACAGAAACATTTTAGCTCCCAGCAGACAGGCAGAGCAGAGTGGATGCTTCCTGAAAAATGCGTAGTTTAAGGGTGTTTGGCCGGAAAGTGTCTGCTTCTTTAGCAGTCTCTGGTCAAGGACCATTTTCAATACAACAAGGGAAAATAAGGAGGAAGCCATAAATAAGAACATACAAGGACACAAAACTGACCGACAAATAATAAGGGAGGCAGTGACAGGAACCAAACCTGGACAGTCACACTAATTGATGCGGACATGGGGGAGCGGGGAGGATGTATATTCCAGCAAGGTTATCTGATCGGGGACCTTGTCAATTTGGAAAATAAGGGAAAAGGAGGAAACCAGAAACAAAACACACCAAGACACAGACCTGACAAGAAACAAATCTCACCACCCACACTAACTGATGAGCTATCAAGAAACCACAGGCACCACTTCCAGCAAGATCAACGTGGACTTTGCAAGTGATGAGATTTTAAAACCGGGGGACACAGGACTCAGAGGGGTACAGGAATTGATAGAGCTGTGCAGATCCATGAGGGGACATACAAGGGAAGCAGGACATGGGTATAGGGCCACAAAGATGATCAGAGGTATGGAGCACCTCCCCTATGAGGACAGGCAGAGAGAGTTGGAGTCATTAAGCCTAGATGAGAGAGGGTTCTGGGGAGACCTTATTAACAGCCTTCCAGTACCTGAAGGGGGCCTACAGGAAAGATGGGGAGGGACTCTTGACCAGGGAGTGCAGCGATAAGATGAGGAGTAACAGTTTTAAACTGAAAGAGGGTAGGCTTAGGTTAGATATTAGGAAGAAATTCTGTACTCTGAGGGTGGTGAGATACTGGCACAGGTTGCCCAGAGAAGTTGTGGATACCCTCTTCCTGGAAGTGTTCAAGGCCTGGTTGGATGGGGCTTTGAGTAACCTGGTCTAGTGGAAGATTTCCCTACCCATGGTAGGGGGTGTTGGAACTACATGATCTTTAAGGTCCATTCCAACCCAAACCATTCTATGATTTTATGATTCTATGAAGAAGAGAATCTGTAGGGATTTATGGGCACAGTGAACTCCAGAGGGCAGTTCATACCAATAAAAAACAAGTCTTTTGCTAAGGGTAACGGAACAAAGCCTAACCAGCACAACTGCATGGTAAACATGGACAAGGATTTTCAAAACCTAAAATATTAATAAATCAAGATGCTGTCCTGAGAATTCTTAATATTTGATCAAGTTGCCAAGAGATGTTTCAAAAGACGACCCTGAGCAGTGCTGTTGCAAAAAATATGGCCTATGCTTTTAGGGCATCAGAAAACAGCTAGGATGCAGTCATGTAAAAAAAAAAAAATCTATTCACCTATGGGAGGTAATTCTGGCCAAAGCTATTGCAGAATAAGTATTGACTCTTCCACCTCCCCAAATGAAACTGTAAATCTGATTCGGCAATATCAGGGAATACAACTTATAACAGACACACTTCCACGATCATTTGATGAGTCTGCAACTGGAAAAATAATGCAGAGAATAACCTAATGCATATAAATGTGATTTAAAAGAACTATTCAGTCTCAGAAAAAGCTTGGAATGCATTTGCAAAGGCAACAGCAAAAGACAAGGCAAAAGACAAGTCATTAAGCCTATTGCCACCGAATGGCTTGGGAATTACATGGCAAATTCATATTAGCAATTCAAATTGAAGCTTTCCTAACTGATGACATACTGTTTGAACACAACAGAGTACAAAAATGGGCATGCTTCAAAGAATACAGGAATACTACATTGATATACAAGAGTGCAAAAGCAGAACAAAAAAATGCTTTGTACTAGTCATAAATAAAAGTGGAGATCAAGAAACCGCAAATGCATGATTTTGTCAAGATAAGTATCCCTGCTGTTATACCAAGAAATAGTAGGATGGGCCTTGTAGTTATATTTACACTTCCTGAAACACAGGTAGAATTTCTTAATAAGTGATCAACTAGAATACAGACAGCTCCTTAAAGACGTATTGAGTGCAACTAAAAGAGTTATTGTAATAGAGGATATGTTTTGTAAGTACCATAAGGAATGGTTCTGTTTGGATAGTTTTCCTGGGGGGGAAAGAAAGATGTAAAGGCCTCTCCAAGAGCTGACCAGTCAACGCTGATCTGAGTAGAGCCAGAAAGACTCAGAAAAGCTGACAGTCCCCTCACACAACACAGTTGTAATAAACCCATCTATTTTTGTCTCCTGTTTAAAACCTTTAGGTTAAAAATCTCAGACATCTGAGATAAAGTAAGGAGCTCTAGGGGCAGTCAGCAGGAAACAGTCAAACCTGAATCTATGACTGCTCAGGGACACAAGGTGATGGAGACAGAGGACCATTTCTGGGCAGGAGTACCCTGGCCGTAATCATTTGTCATGTGACAAAGTAGGCAGGAAGAAAACAAGACCTTCGTCTCCAAATGCTTCAAGAGGAAAGGAGATCCATCCCATAGGAAAGTACACCCTTTAGGCCAGCTGATGTACATCAGTGAAGCTATACTATGTATAAAAATTGCTTGCCATAGACTTAACAAGAACTGGTACCCATTTCAGACATGACAGCATCACAAAGCAGCACTGAGGAGGAGAGTTACAGAAGGCCACTGCCCCCTCCCCAAAACATTCCCTCAACAGGCACAAATCCAAAGATCAAGCCTTTCAAATTCTTCAGAGCCCCCTTGCTGGTTTTCCTCCAGGACTGGTTTCAACATCACAGAGCTGGCTGACCAGCACAGAAAAGAATCCCTCTCCTCATTCTGATTCAACACTGTGACAAAGCCGGGCAGCAAGAGGGGTCAGCTTTCCAGCTGGGAGTCTGCCACATTTCTCTCTGTCCCTCAGCTCCATGACTCACCCACTGAGACAGCAGGAGTGAGGACAATGCACCAAGAGGTTAAAATGTCATCTCTCATGCACAGCAGCAGCAGCAAAATGAACTCACGAAGAACTTTTTAACTGCTGTGGCCCTGTATTCATAGAAATGCTACAGGTTACTTATTTCAGTGGCTTCTAAGAAGTTCCTAGACATCCTTTTCTAGTGTGGGGTCATTCCCCAGCGTATGCTATGGAGAAGTCCCTTCTCCAGTGTCATTTTAAAACAGTTCAGTGGTAAAGTCCAACACTTTCCCTGAGACAACCCTACTTAGCCTAACTGTTTTCCCCCCGACATCCTAACTTGTACGAGCTCCGCTTGCATAAATCATCTCCCTTGGACCACCCTAGTAACACTCAATGATGATTGTTGAGTAGAAGCACAATTTTTAGGGAAATTAGATTCAAGCATTGGGAAATTTCTTGAGCACTTACACTTTTATTTTACTTACATCCTGGCCAGGAGGTCCCTGTGGTCCAGGGATACCAGGTACACCACGGGGACCCTGGTAGGGAGAGAACAGACAAACCCACTAATGTGAACAGTACTTATCAGGTGCTTCTTAGCTGAAGAGAAGAAGTTGTCAACCCAATAGTTATTGGGAAAAAAATAACTAGCAGTTAAGCAACTATGAGAGAGTTTAAGAAAAAAAAACCTAAATCTCACATTGCACTATCCGTCATTTCTGTACCTCAAGGGACTTTACGTGCATCACTAAAATCAAGTCTCACATACCTTGATGGGAAAGGTAATAATGACTATATAGGAGGCAAGTTTATGCACAGGGAGAAAATATGACTGAACACAGGACTCCAGAAGAGAAAAGAAGGTCCAGCTCCTCAGTGCCAAGCTAGTACACTGTCTAGGACTGGGTGTCATGCTGGAAATTCATGCCAGTGGATACTGAGACCACTGTACACAACTGTACAGATTTGTTTTACACCGATGGAGTGCATCCTTGCAAAACTGCATGTTGAGGAACTGTGTTTGGTGAATACTGAAATGCAGGGTTTTCATAAGATTCAAGTAAGAAAAATGTTTTAAAATGGTTTATTTCAAATCTTTGACATCTTGGCTATAAGACATAACATTGTGCCTTGAATTACGTGTCTTGAAATACTTTTTTTTTTAATGAAGTGTTACACGAGTGACTCATTCTTTTTTTTTGTAGGACTATTGACAGGTGAGGAAAAGTTGTCACCATGCCAAGAGTCTCGATCCGCTCTCTCTCACAACTCAATATAGCAGACTAGTAGTTGGTAACGCACAAGAGAAGTCCCCTTTGGAAGGTCAGCCACCCTGTGACCCTGCCATCCTTGGGCAAAAAGAAACTAGTTAAACATGCATTCATGAAGTCACTGGTAGAAACACAATTAATGCAGTTACCCCTCCCCATAAAATCTGGGTGTAGTTAGAAAGACATACTGTACCAGTGACCCTTTGTCTCCTGGGGGTCCCACAGGGCCCTGCAAACAGAGAAGACACAGTAATCAAAACACTCAAAATTAACACCCCCTTGGCTGATCAGGGTGGGCCCTGAAGCTCCAGGATAACAAAAACTGGAGAAGGAAGGGTGAGGAAAAGGAGCAAGTCTGACAGGCTGCTCACACTGACATAGTTGGAATGTGCAATACTCACAGCAGGATATTTAGGGGAAGGATCAAAGGCAGAGTAAGGAAGACATTGAAGTGGATTATGGAGAAAAAACGTGACAAAGAGAGAGAAAAAGGGACAAGAGTAGTCAGCTGTATGCTAACATGATGCTTGTCTGACCAAGCCCTGGACCTCATCACCACAGTCACAGAATCACAGAATATCTTAAATTGGAAGGGACCCATAAGGATCATCGAGCCCAACTCCCTGCTCCTTGTAGGGTTACCTAAAACTAAATCATATGACTAAAAGCATCATCCACATGCTCCTTGAACTCTGACAGGCTTTGGGCTGTGACCACTTCCCTGTGAGCCTGTTCCAGTGAGCAATCACCGTCTCAGTGAAAAACCTTTTCCTAATGTCCCATCTGAACTTGCCCTGACTCAGCTTCATTCCATTCCCTCATGTCCTATTGCTGGTCACTAGAGAGAGGAGATCAGAACCTCCACCTCAGCTGCCCCCCTTGAGGAAGGTGTAGGCTGCCATGAGGTCACCCCTCAGCCTTCTCTTCTCCAAGCTGAACAAGCCAAGTGACCTCAGCCGCTCCTCCTAAGTCTTGCCCTTGAGGCCTTTCACGATCTTGGTCACCGTCCTCTGGACACCCTTTAATAGTATGATGTTTTTCTTATATTGAGGAGACAAAACTGCATACAGTACTCAAGGTGAAGTGGAGAACGGGATAATCACCTCCCTCGACTGGCCAGCTGTGCTGTGCTTGATGCACCCCAGGACACAGTTGGCTCTTTTGACTGCCAGGGCACACTGTTGACTCATATTCAACTTGCCACCAACCCAAATCCCCAAATCTCTTTCTGCAGGGCTGCTCTGCAGTCTCTTGTCCCCCAATTTTTATGTGTAACCGGGATTACCCCATCCCGGGTGGAGAACCCTGCACTTGCTTTTGTTGAATTTCATATGGTTGGTGATTGCCCAACTCTCTAGTCTATCCAGATCTCTCTGTAAGGCCTCTCTACCCTCGAGGGAGACCACAGCTCCTCCTAGTTTAGTATCATCAGCAAACTTACTTAACATATATTCAATTTCTGTGTCCAGATCATTTATAAAAACATTGATGAGCACTGGCCCTAAAACTGAGCCCTGGGGAACCGCACTGCTGACTGGCCGCCAGCCTGATGTAACCCTATTTACTATATTTTCATTAAATCCTATCTGCAACAGTCTTCAGCATGGGTGAGCTAACAAATCTAAGTTTGTGTGCTTGAATCTTAGTGAGCTTCAAGCCAGACAAGCTGGTGAGTAGGAGAGGTCTGGGTGCCAGCAACTGGGTTGCAAGGCTGTGAACCCAGGGGGCTCGCAGGTCTGGGTGCCAGCAACTGGAAGACATGGGGGTGCAGAGGCCTGGGTACCAGGTAGAGTAGGTATCCAAGATCAGATACTGGAAAGATCACAGAATCACAGAATAGTCAGGGTTGGAAGGGA
>VZSZ01005691.1:0-12089 GCA_013398815.1 Ibidorhyncha struthersii
GCTGGCTCATATTCAGCCAGCTGTCCACAACACCCCCAGGTTCTTTTCTGCCGGGCAGCTTTCAAGCCACTCCGCCCCAAGCCTGTAGTGCTGCATGGGGTTGTAGCTGAACCCCTGGCTGTGGCACCAGTCCTGTAGGCATTTCTTGATTTCCCAGATTCAATTGCCCTATCAAGCCCCTTCCCTTTGACTAGAAGGACTGATGAAAAAACTACCTGCACTCCAGAGTCTCTTACTGATGCTCCCAGGGGTCTGTAATCCTTCTTGGTATCCTTCAGGCTGCTCCTGGCTGTATCACTGGTGCCCACGTGAAACAACAGCAGCGGATAACAGTCAGAGGACTGTATAAGGCTTGGTGGTCTCTCAGTGACATCCCTGATACGAGCCCCAGGTAAGCAGCACACCTCTCTAGAGAGTGCATCAGGTTGGCAAAAGGTGCTTCTGTACCTCTCAGAAGAGAGTCGCCTACTACTATCACCGTCGCCTCTTCTTAGTTGCGCTGGTTGTTATCTGGGGAGCAGATCAGTCTGCCTTACTCAGCTCCAACGTCATTCCTGATGTGACTGGTCTTTCCACTTCAGTCTGCAGAGAAGTGAAGCTGTACTGCTGTACTTTGGGTTAGCTGTACTCATGTTTCCTTGAATAATTTGTCCTTATGTTCTGAATTAGCTCTATCAAAGGTGAAAATAGTAGGAAGAACTACCTCCTATATGATGGACCATAGCTGGCGGTTTCCTTTTCCTATCTGCAAGTACAAAGTCTGCAATGCATGGGAAATGCAGCATATTAAGGGAATTCAGACTGCAGAAGGGGACAGAGTCACAGGAGACCTGTGTGTTGGCTCCCACAAAACACTACCACAGCATATTTTTCCCAGGTTTTAGTTAACTTTTTTTTTTTTTGGCATTTGCATTTTCACAAGGGGAAAACTGAATCAGTCTTGTACTGGTATTGCTATAAATACTGGCTTTTAGATTTGACCAGGAGGCTAGATCCCTACTGGTTTCAAAGCCAACAAATAATATGAGCTGTATGAATTTTACCACAGAATATTTTAAAATTTGTCTGCACTGTTCTATAGTTTAGAAAAGGAGTGTTACAAAAACAGGATGAAAGCACAGCTCCATGGTTCTCAATGGAGCTGGAATATCACAAAGGAATTTTTCCCAAGAATCTTAGAAAGCTGAGGCGGCAACACTGAAGAGACATGTCTTCATAACTGGTATCTCACTTTCCCAAGCTGACACTCTTCTTCCTATATAGCCTAGTTTTTCCACTTGGAAGGAGGCTAAGGTCTGGGATGCCCCTCTACGTCTGTTTTCTTTATCCCTGAGTCCCTTCATGTGATGTTTCCATATAATTACTTAATATATATCCCCTGCCTATGGCTCTGACTGTTAAATCATCACTTTTATTCCATGGATATACTTTCTTTAAACACTGGGTGTAAAACTCTTCTCCACCCATCCCCTGTAATACTTCGGCTCTGCTGCTGGTGCCAGTCTTGATGGTCTCTTCATTACCTGCTTTGTCCTCTCTCTGCCTCTTTCTAGGTTGTCCCTTAGGAATGGAGTAATTTCCAACACTTTTTTTTTTTTTTTGGTGAGACGACTACGTCTTATTCAACTGCATGCTAAAATCCCACTCTTTCTGCCAGACCTGTGGCATACTCAAAAGCACAGATGGTGGGTTGCCCTTTTTTGTGTCTGTCCTGCAGGGGAGGAAGATGGAAAGAGAGGGCTTTTCTTTAGGCTGGGCTTTGGCACAGCAGCGGGTATGCCGTCAAAGCTGACAAATAGCAGACAAGGCAGGGTATTAAGATGGTATTCAGCAAACCTGGTTTCAATCCTTGGCTCGGTTTCCAGTACAACAGGTATGAAATTTTCCTTCCTTGCTAAGGTGTTGTGAGAGTAAAACCATGCTAATTAATTGTGGATTGCTGGGGACTGTGTGGTGAGGGGCAGACAGTGGTTTTCCAGCTCTGCGCTTAAAACTGCAGCAGAATGAAGCTGGGTGTTGGGCTTGGGTTCTGCCCTGTGAGGAGTGGATGGGGGAAGCGGCTCACTGCAGTGATGGAGCGTGTGGTTTGGTGCTCCTAAGAAGATGTTTGGGTGCCTCTGCTGTGTAAGGCTGTGTGAAGGACAGAAATGTGGTCAGCGAGCTTAGCTCTCTTGCTGTTAGTCCACTTCTAAACTTCAGTATCCACAAGAATTTGCATCCACAAACAAGATGGAAAAGAACATTTTGGGTTTGTGTGTTAGAAGATGCATATTGGTTTTGGAAGTTCAAAGAAAAGCTTAATTAATTTTTGTTAGGAGGAAATAAGTCCCCTTATTAAATTCTAATCACAGTGTTTAAGGTTTTTCTTCATTTTATAAACTGTGTTAGAAATAGGGAAAAAACCCCTCAGTAAATAGCAACAGATGTAGCTCAGTAGACTTCAGACCATTCCAATGCCTTTGACAGGACAACTAACATACTTTCCAGTTTCAACCATCACATAAAGTGTTTACAAATGAGGACATAATGACCATTGCTTTTTCTTCTCTATAATAAAACAGAAAAAAAGGGCTTCAAATTATTGAATCTGTTATTGAACCTTAGCTCTGCTCTTTGACATTTTGAAATCTACATCAAGATAAATAATATTTATGGGGGTTTTGTATGCAACAAATTGTTGTTTACAAAATGCAATGTAGTATGAAATCCCCTATTCTCTCAGGACCAAGACCATGTAGTGACCAGAGTTTCAGTCTCAGTTGGTAATTCCAGTTGAATAACTGGAACAGAGCATGGGTAATCATCATGTAAGCATGACCAGCCACAAATGGTAAAATGCTTAGCAATGTCTCAGATTTGCACTGTCTCCATGGCTTTTTTTTCAGGCCAATGGTTCTTAATGCCATGGTGCAAGCGTTTGCTTGGCAATACTGCTGTACTAAATATAGAGACGAAATTGCAAATTAGAAATGAGAGAAGTGGACTCTGTTTTAGGCTTTGTGAAGCACTGGGGAACCTTGCGGTTATCTTTACATTAAAAGAAAAATTCTTTTTTTCAAAGTGAATTACCCTTTAATTTGTCAAGTTAGTGTGATATCAAATGAAATGAATGCATGATCAGGATAAATGTGTGCTGGAGTTCTTTCAGTGGACCAGATTCTGCCACTGACATATTACATTGCATCTTCTCCCATAAGAAATGCAAATAGACACGATCTGGTCCTAGATTCTGTTTAGTACTTCTGACTTCCCTAGACAAGTCTCTGTATATAGACTGAATCACACCTGATCATGCCGGGATTTAGTTTGCAAATGAAATAAATCTCAAACATGTGACCTTGCTGATTCGCTGGATCTTAACTGATTCGATTAATATTAATCACTAGTGTCCATCCTTTCTTGGCTTTCTGGATTTTCTTCTCTTGCTGTTTTATTGACCAATATCACACTATTTCCCCCCTTTTTTTTTGTGCCATACAGCACTTGTCTCTTTTTCCCAAGTAGGAAATTAAAAAAAATTCCTTGCTACAGAAAGAAGGCTCTGTCTTCGTCCTTCCCATTTGAGGGTGCCATATGCCCAATTAAAGCCTTCTTTTCACCTTGATGATTATTTTTTGTTAAAGATGCAGACGTCCAGAGTGTGCAGACTGAGCTAAAGAACTGAGGTTGGACCTGGACCAGCAGAAGACTCATTGTTCGCGTCATGTTGGTACAGCTTGAGCAAACACTCAAAGCAGCTGGTCAGCTCCAGATGGATTTCATCTCCAGTCAACCGTTACATACAACCTTGCTTCCAATGCCTTACCTCTCTCTGCCCAGGCCCTCTTATAATTATAATTTTTTTTCCAGCAATTCTCTTTCTCATTTCCCATCTTCTTTTGAGCAGCTAGGTAGATTTTGTGGCTGTTTCTTCTTTGGCCACAGAAATGTTTTATTCTTCCTTACTGTCTTCTGAACAGAAGAAAAACAAATGAAAGCAGAAGCCCAAAGACCTCCCCTTCTTTTCACTCTAGTTCCCTGCTTCTTTTTTTCCAGTGGAGAAAAGCAGAGCAGACATAAATGGAGAAAGTGAAAGCAAAAATGCACTTTAACCCGAAAATTAAAAAAAAAAAGGAAAATAAAATTCCTTTTGAAATCAACATAAAAATAATTTTACATTTCCCTGTATAAAATTCATCCAGTAGCATTTCAATGAAGAGACATTTCTGTCCTCAGTGAAGTCCTTATTTTAGCTTTGGAAAATGTTCTGTTTAACTTTTTTTTTTTTTCATCATCAAGTACTAAGCAGATCTGCTCTTTTTTATATCTTCTGACAGCTTTAAGCCAGCTTTTTCTTCTGGGAGTTGAGGCTGTGTGTGTGTTAGTACAGGAAATGTGCCTGGGTCTGACCTTCATGAGGCTGAGCAGCCCGTGCCTGGGCTGGCATTGGACCTTGGCGCTTGGAGCAGGGTGGCTACGTGTAGACCACCAGCTCCTGGACACCCTCCAGATCCCAAACCGTGCCTGAGAACTGCTGGGGGACACTCTGGCTGGCACTGGCCCAAACTGTGTCTTAATCGGGCCACTCCAGCAGCTTAACAGTAGGGATGATCTCTCTTTCCAGGACTCAGGACTCTTTCCAGGCACTGCTTAACTTAGTAGCATAGACACAAGTTGAGAGTGTTCATGATTTTTTGTAGGTCCACTAACTGTCTAGGTTTTAGAAGTGGACTTTAATTGTTGAAGTTATGAGGAGTAACTTATTCGCTAGTTTTCAGAAGCAAAGCAGCCTCTTCTCTGTTAGAGGCTGTGCAAATATCAACTGAGACTTGGAAGAGTGAAAGATGCGGGTCACAAACCCTGCGTGATGAACATATACAACTGCAGCAGCTTACCCAGCAAGCACTCCATGTGCCGTTTTTTTGCACTTCAGGGCAATAGTCGCAGATGTAACATTACTGAGAAGCCCAGGCAATGTGGGCTTGGGCTGAGGACATGTATTCCAAATCATATACCCGTGAAGCACCATACCATTAAATTAGGAGAGCCCCAAGTGGGAAAGTGCAGCTCATATTCTGATCTGACCATCATGTTCTTCCTTTGAGTTAATTCTGTGTTTATGTAACTGATGTTTAGATATCAATTAGAAGAAATCCATGCTCTCCTTGCTGGTTGCACACCACATGGCTGCGTCAATACCTGTGTATGTTGGACTGGAACTCAGCACGACGCTGCTGTCTAGATATGTCCACACCAGTCGGTCATTACTGTTATCTCCAGAGCAGAACAAATAAAGGTGATACTCCCAATGATCGCAAGCAAGGAGCAAACAAGGGTCAGTTTTCATGAGGCAGCAACCCAGAACACTTATCTAAATACCTGCAGGAGTCAATAGCCATTAAAGTCCCCAGTCTCCGACACGGGCCAGAGCCAAATGTGAGCAAATTCTTCTCAAGTTACAAGTTAGTCGCAGCCAGAGGTTTAACAACGTGGTTTCACTAGGTAATTGTTCTGTCCAAGTTAACTATTAATTAACCTCTCATCAGATGATGTCAAACCTTGCTGCACAAGAAAAAATTACCATAAATTTCATGAGTTTTTTTCCTAGTTGACTTTATTGATAATGCAGTAAAAGATAAACATGGCAGGATTAGATTGCACTTACTGTCCATTGAGGAAATAATTCTTATTTCTGTTTTCATTCAGATCTTTAAGAAGTCCTACGTCTCTGTGAAGATATTTTATTTGTATTTTTAGTAGAAATGACGATATCCCATCCTGCTGTGACAAGGCCCACATACTATTCCCTTAGGTAATCTCTGTTCTTCTTTCTCCCACTCTTCATATTCTGTTGATAACATTTTGTTAAGCAAGTTTTGAAATAAGATTTTACCTCCTTGTGGCAAGCACAACACCTTCTTGTTTGTTCTTTGAAGTGGCAGGCAGACCTTTTCAGAGCTATAAAAAGCTTTTTCAAAATATTCCCCTTTCTGATGTAAAGCATTGCTATTCCTTATATTATTTCGTTAATTAGGATTTGGGGGAAAGGAATAGTTTGTGAAGCTGGGTTCCTGTGGCTGTTTCTACCACCAAAATCTTCAAAAACATTGTATCCACAGCTATCTGTTACTTCCTTCTGTCACTGGGACTTTCTGCAGTGCAGCAGTATAAAATAAGAACACTGTCTCTTCCTGTGTCTGCACTGGTGGCCTTTGAGGTGACCTTTTCAAAATTACAAGCCAGGGTGGTCTGAATGCCACCATTAATCCAGGTTAGTCAAGAAACCGCAATATATGTCACTTCATATGCCCAGCACGGCCACAAAATGCTCGGACTGCTGAAGCCCTGGAATCCCAGGGCTTGTGTAGACAAGTAGGGACCAATTTTAGCGGTGCCCCCACCTTCAGCGTTAGCAGGTTGTTTACCAAGTTATTTTGAGAAACTCATGGGAAGTCAAGGAGCTGAGAGGGATCTTCAAAATAGATGTCTGTCACGTAGCATTCGTAGAATTTATTGTCTGCCAGTTACCAGAGCTAGGTCTGTGAGTAATGCTAGCAACATCAGATTTACTGATGGAGAGATTAAGTACTTGTTTTGTAATTAGTGGGAGCATTACTTTGTTTTTATTGAAGTAATGCATAGAGGTTCCAGCAGAGATTGAGGGCCTCTCTGTGATAAGCATTAGATTTATGTACAATAATAATTAAAGTTCTTACCTCATGCTCCAATGAAGGTCATCTGAAGGATGCTGAGAGATTTCAAAACAAATAAGGCGATTATGAAATGGATCCACCTTGAGCTGTTCAGCTCCCAAAGTTACAAGATCAAGTCAAGACCACACACAGTGCTCCCACTCTCCATGTTGTTTATGAATAGTTTACAAGGGGCTGTTCCCAGGGGGTCACTACCACAGGCACTCCAATATTATACCCACTTCTAAAACGGCCTCCACAGAACTGTTATTATGAACATTTTTTCAGATGTTATAAAATAACGGCTTCACAGTGAGTTAACTACTCTCTAGCTTAGTTGGATAGGGAACAATATAATTTATGTGCTCTGAGCTTTCTCATGGATTAAATTTATCACTTGGTCAGTGGAAGTGCCCCTGTTTGACAGATGTAGGCCATTATTGAACAATTTGGCCTTCAAAACAGTGACTGTATTTGGAAAAGTACTTTTGGCATAACCACCTCAATTTTAGCAATCCATAATATAACGTAATGCCTTGGGAGACCTTTCTTTTGTTGACAAAGATATGGAATAGGCTACTCCTGAGAACATTTTAATAAATGAGACGGTGAGGGCATTGTCAGTAGAAAAAAATGCCAGGTTGGACTCTTCCACCACTCTTCTCTCAGTAACTGATGGCTTCTGTCAGCTCCTCCTGAAGATAATTCAATTTACCTCCTTAAAATCTTAGAAATAATGAGTCATGTTGAAATAAAATTGAGGGGTGAAAGTGTAAGGCAGGGGTAGGGAGGCAAGGAGACTGTCTGGGGTTTACCTGGTGTGGGGGGGACTACTCAGACAAAAGTGAGCAGGTGGGGGATCTGCTCATGAGCTATCATCTTGCAAGAGGAGACTTTGGCAGCATGGCAATTTTGAGACGGTGTTGCAATACAGAAGACTTGGCGTCTACATACGTATTTGTATGTACAATGGGGATAGATAGGAGGGCCACACATTTGGTACAGACCCTTAGGGAAGGTAGCCCTATCCTAGCTCTATCCGGTATGCAGAGTACCATGTCCGTGTCACATAAGGTTGTTGCAAAGGGAGGGAACAGCCACTCCCTCCAATATGGAGGGATCTTCAGCTGGGACTGGAAAAAAATACGGGAGAGTAAAGTTTTTTCTCTTTTTTTTTTTCTTCACAAAAGGATGTGTTTCTGATGAGAAGGGATCCAACAATTAGTGAACATGCTAAACATGACAGTTTGTAGTGGTGACAAGGGGGTACAGAAAATATGAAGAAAAAGAGGGAAAGAAGAGCTGGTGAAAAGTTTTTTAATTTAATAGTAAGGGAGTGAGTCAAACTTGGAAGGGCTGGAAGGGAGGAATGAAGACTTAAGTGTCTTAAAGCCCTGCAGAGGTGGAAAGGAACAAGCCACTGTAGACAGGGACTGGGAAGAATGTGATGATGTAGGAATGTGACTTCAGACACAGCCCTGTCCTTGCAGGAGATGTGTTTGCTGAGCCTGTGGCCAAGGTCAGCCATGGCTGGCCAAGAGCATTCCAGCATGCATTCTGAATTGGAAGGGCTTTTCCCTTTTTGGTGTGGTCTGTGAAGGCTGAAGCACTCGATGATCCTGGCAGTGTCCTCTCTGATCGCTGGCTGGAGCATGACCTGGCATTATCAGGGTGCAAGCCCACAAGGGGTGTGGAATGGTAGACCTGATCATGTTGGAAAAGGCTTTTCACCAGCTAAACTGAGGGTGACAGAGCACTGGAACAGGCTGCCCAGAGAGGTTGTGGAGTCTCCTTCTCTGGAGATATTCAAAACCCACCTGGATGTATTCTTGTCCAACGTGTTCTAGGTGAATCTGTTTCGGCAGGGGGGGTGGACTAGATAATCTCCAAAGGCCCCTTCCAACTCCTGTCATTCTGTGATTCTGTAAACAAGGCATGGTGTTGAGTATCTGACATGAAATTTGAGCTATTGACATGGGGTCACAGTCCCATAGACAGTCTCCTTCCCATTGCTCTTCCCCAACCTTCATGAACAACAACAACGTCCTGTGGTGGCAGATGGGCTGAAAAACAAGACCAGAGTCTGCTGGGACACTGTGTGCACGCAGCGAGACAAGGGCAAAGCAACTCTGGCTGTGTCTGAGGATATCTCGGCCAGCAAGCAGTGTGCTTGCCAGGAAAGTTCACTGCCAGAGGCCACCCAGCTGGGGGAGGTCCTTGAAAGGGTGGCGTGAATGTTCGCTTGAATGTTTCCTCTTCTTGGGGGGACCTAGCCAGATGTAATCCTTCTGTCACCCTCTGTAGGGTTCAACAACAAATAAGTGGTTTTAATGCAAATAATTCGCTAAAGTTTGGGTGCAAGTCAGCTCCAAATAGTCCTAAGATGGTGAGGTTCATGTATGCATTTAGACATCTTGATGCATTCCCAGCCTCTGTCCTTCCTTTTTTGCCTGTGAAGCACAAGGCCAAAGAATTTCTGCTGACCTTGATTAGAATAAAAGACTAAACTTATTTTATATCCAAGTCATCTTTGCGTATGTGTTGGCAAACATGCAGTCACCGCTGGGATGGAGCACAGCAGCCATTTTGTATGCAACAGATCTTACCAACAATTTTCAAGGAGTGGGAGAAGTGGCAAATAACTTCCTTAATTGAAAATTATGTGGGAATTTCACAGTGTGCAGAATATAATTAACCACATTGGAATCTGGCCAGGGAACCAAGGTTAACACCGCTGTACTTGCAGAAGTGCCACTGGTAAAGCAACACCTCCTGAAAATTTTAGAACCTAATCCATTCCTATAAAATAAATAAAAGACACGTCTTTGAAAGGTGGTGTACAGCTTTTATTTATATTTGGCCATGCCTTCATCACTTACAACTGAAACAGTCAATCACAGCTGTACACTAAAATCAGAAGTATATACAGCTCTTAATGACATATATTTTTTTAGTGAATCAAAGTTGAGTTAGTATATTACATTATGCCAAATCTTTATAAAATTGAGCCAAAGTCATCTTATGTATGCAACACATTTTATCAAATGTGCAAGAAATATCTGGAAGAGGAATATTGTTTATATAGAAGGAAGGGGGGAAAAGTGAAGTTGGCAGCATATCATGCAAAAAATAGTTCAGCAAAAGGGGAAAAAAAAATCAAGCTATGTGCCAGAGTTTCAGTCACAGTCAGATGAGCTTTTCTGAGCTTGCAAGTACTATACAAATGTGAAAAACACACACTTGGTGCAGGAGGAAGTGAAGAAGGAAATAGCTGATGGAGAAGTCAGGGCTGTTTATGCCAATGGTGACGCTGCAAGTCAGCTAGAAAAAAAACAGCAAGAAATGAACTCATGCTTCAAGCCCAGATTTATCTCTCACATTGCTGGAGCTGTGTTGCAGATTCCCTAGGCCACAGCATGGGACAGCTCTGGGTCTTGCAGCACAAATAACATTGCTACTTTTCCAGAGGGAGCTTGATTCTCATCAAGGCTACAACCCAATAAGCCAACAAAACCCTCTTGAAACGAGGAGTTGCATTTGCATATGGTGCAAAACCTGGACTGGGCATGCAGAACTGGACCCGATGTGAAGGTCCTCAAGAACCTGTCCAGGTGAGCACAGCAAGACTTCAAACTTTCAACCCCCAAGCCTTGGGGTTCATGGTGCTGTGAGAAGAGGAAGACCTGTAACCTAAGAGATTATGAGGGTGACATTTTAGAAAGTGAAATAAAGGGAAATTCCCAGAAGATGTAGGTGTGGTGCACATGTCTTTGCAGCTGAGGTGATACTGCAGGGTTACAGCAGCCAGTGAAAAACTCTTCACATCTCATGAACGCCTCTGAAAAAGTCCCTACTCTGCCCTGGGGTGTTTATTTATCCCTGTGAAAAGCCAGACAGGCGGAGGCCAGTGCACTCACCAGAGAGCAGCCCAATGCCTGGGGGGTGGAGGGACAGAGCTTGCTGGGGAGGTCGCTGCCCCAGTCCTCATTGCCAGGACTGGTGCTGAGTCTGACCTTCCCTAATTTGGGATGAATATAGGGAGATGTATTTTGGGCTGAGTGTGCTGAAACAGCAGGAGCCACTGCCCAACAGGCCAGCAGGGTGTGGAGCTGCCGAGCAGCTGACCTGGGGGGCTGCCAGCCCTTCTTTGGGGGGGTTTGGGCAAATGCAGAGTGTTGCTGCTCAGCACTCTGGGAGCAACAGCACCAAGGATAAGACGATGAGGAAGACCTTGCATCATCGGTCTGAGAAGAAGCTCTGAAACACTTTTGAGCATAACATGACTGAAAAGAGGCAAATTTGCTGCTTGATTCCCAGTTTGTTCAATGAAATAAAATTCCATTTACAGTCTTTCAAACTAAATAGCATGGCATCAAAGAAATACCTGGCACTATCATTAATTTCTCCAGCCCACTGGGAAGAATAAGACCCTGAATATTGACCAACAACTTTGGTCAAAATGTAACAGTGTATGGCTTGCTGGAAGAGTGTTTGCTGGTTTGTGTTTTGCATTCAGTTGCTGAATGTTTCAGATTTCAGTGGTGGAGATTTTATATCGACTCTGCCTTTTTTGTTTCCATTATAACGTTTTTAAGTTGCTGATGGAAACTTCTGCCCTTGAGTACGAGCATAGCCAAGGGTAACATCCCCATGCCAAATACTAGAGGGGTCCCCATAAGCTGCTTAAATCAAGCAAATTACAGTTGCTAGTAATGTACTACGAATTACTAGTCCCCCCATCCCCTGATGCTAAGGAAGCGGATGCCAGGGGCACTGAGGGGCTGGCAAGGTTTTGGAGAAGGATGTGAAGCAGCTCTTGCGGCTGCTTGCTGAGCCCTTACCTGGGCAGGGGCGAGTTGTGGGGCTCTCTGCCTCACCAGCAGGCATGTGGGGAGGATTTTGAGGCATATCATGGCTATAGCAAATTTCCACTAAGAAAAAAGAAAACCCTGAAGGACCACTCCAAAAAGGCTAAGTCCTCTGGCTGGGCTGGGTGATGGAGGGAGTCAAGTGGCTGGAAAACATTGCTAAACAGTTAAATCCAGCAGTGAGTGTCGAAGCAGCCGATTCTCTAAACACGGCATTTCCCTCCAGCCTGGGTTGGCTTTGCGGGGAGTGTTGCCCTAGCAGGAGCCGCAGGTCTGCTGCGGAAGAGCAGGACATGAAGGAGGGGATTGGTATGCGTCCCAGAGTGCACAAACCTGGAGTCATTGCTCAGGGAAAATTCATAGGGACCAGCCCCTTAATGCAATTTCACCGGGGCTTTGAACGCAATTTTTACACGGCATCTTTCTCCCTGACAAATCCAAGCTCTTTCATCAGTGGTGACTGGCACCAGCCCCCTGTGGCTCTTCTTGGACCGAATTCAAGCTGTATGTTTTTTTTCGCTGTAAATCTTTCCATCCTACTGCCCAGCCC
>VZSZ01005691.1:19488-72694 GCA_013398815.1 Ibidorhyncha struthersii
TCGGCCCATCGGTCCAGCCTGTCCAGATCCCTCTGTAGAGCCATCCTACCCTCAAGCAGATCAACACACCCGCCGAGCTTAGTGTCATCTGCGAACTTACTGAGGGTGCACTCGATGCCCTCGTCCAGGTCATTGATAAAGATGTTAAAGAGAACCGGCCCCAGCACTGAGCCCTGGGGAACACCACTTGTGACTGGATGCCAACTGGATTTAACTCCATTCACCACCACTCTCTGGGCACAGCCATCCAGCCAGTTTTTTACCCAGTGAAGAGTACACCTGTCCAGGCCATGAGCAGCCAGTTTCTTCAGGAGAATGCTGTGGGAAACGGTATCAAAAGCTTTGCTGAAATCCAGGTAGATCACATCCACAGCTTTTCCCTCATTCACTAAGCGGGTCACCTTATCATAGAAGGAGATCAGGTTTGT
This sequence comes from Ibidorhyncha struthersii, assembly GCA_013398815.1. Classification (NCBI taxonomy): domain Eukaryota; kingdom Metazoa; phylum Chordata; class Aves; order Charadriiformes; family Charadriidae; genus Ibidorhyncha; species Ibidorhyncha struthersii. The sequence goes on from VZSZ01005691.1 coordinate 19,917, forward strand.
CAGACAGAGATGCTTTTGGAGAGGTGGGATACATGGTGAATATGTCTGGGGAACCTCTATTTGCATGGGGAACTGTCAGCTGTGGATAAAGACTGAGACCAAATGACTGAGGAAAAGTCAAAGCTTGTTTTAACTGCTAGGAAAATAAAAAAAATGGCAGTGGGCTAGTTAAGTGTTGTATAGGTGTTTGTGACTTGGAGAACTGTGGAGGGACTCCAAGAGGGTGGGAGATGTGGCTCAATTGACCAAAAATAGGCAGCAGCAGGTGCCAGTTGGGTGCAGACTGCAGGAGGTGCAAGGTGGGCAGTGAAGCCAACTGGGCAGGGGAAAGTGCACAAGATGGTAGCTCATCACGGCTGAGGATAACACTGTCGTCTCACGTGTGGGACACAATGCTGACAGTGAACTAATGTTTCTGCACCATCCCAGACTCCCTGAGTGTCATCTTCAGCAAAACGCTTCTGATGATTAATACACCAAGAGTAGTGAGTCTCTAACTGAGCAGGACCCATACAGGTCTATGAAGCCCAGCAGCTCTTTAGTGCAGGGGGTCTTTTAGACTCCAAGGGTGAACTGGCAGGGTTTTTTTGGTACAGAGTGGGTTCTTCACCAGGTGGGACAGTGGGGGAGTTTTGGTATGCAGGGTCCTTCGGACCATTGGGTGAGACAGTAGGGAAGAGTTGTCCAGCAGGAGTTATCCTGGGGTTGAAAACTGTCTAACCACTATGATGGATCCTGCTGGTGATTTCCCTGAGACACCATTGGGGGGGTGGTGGTGGCCTTCCTTATTGTGTGAGTTGCTTGAAGGGTGAATTCAGTAAAGATAATACTCTCATACTAATGCGGGTGGAGTCATACAGGTTCCTTTCACAGCAGAAAGATGCTACTTCAAAGCTACAGAACACTTTGGGGTACACTTGAGAAACTGAGCGTTTTTGGTCAAGATAGATGTGAAGATAAAAAAGACAATGAAGAAGGCTACTTTTTGCTGAGAGATAGTTGTTATGAAAGCTATGGAAAACAAGCATGCCCTGGGATTCACTGTGCAAACACAGACCCCCAGCCGAACAGTGGTCGACAGGAATGACACCTACATCTTAAAGCATGTCACATGCAATTAATTTATGTTTTGATTTTCTCTCCTTCTTGCCTACTTTTTTAACATTGCCTCTAACTATTCTGTGTGGTAGTTTAGAAAGGACCATAAACTTGCACTTTGCAGGAGCCTGACTTTATAAACTGTCACAGTTTGTACATTGTTGGCCAAGAAATGTCTGGTTCTTCATAGTTTTTTAGTCTTTTGTTATACTCAGGGTGATGAATTTGTGCATATTCTGAACAGGAGCAGGATGAACAATTCGGCAATTACCTATTAAATAAAGGTATGTTTGAAGGAGAGTCAGACGGGAAAGGAGTTTGTATTAGACAGTATCCTCAAGAAAAAAGTTGCCTTGTATTTCACTTTATTCTGTTTGTAGATATTTTTTGATGGATTATAATTGTCATTGTCATAAAAGAGTTTCTCTTCCTAACAGATTCTGGGTCAAGTTGTTAATATCAACTGTGTGGTGACGGCCAACTTCTGTAGAAATATTAAAGTCGGAAATTCAATGGAAAGAAAATATTTCTTCTATTCCAGGATGTGGGCAAATGCTTATGGGTGAAATAGAGCTGAAGGGCAAGAAATGTATACATTTTTTGGCCTGTCCCTCCAATATATCCATTGATTTATGTCAGGAAGGCAGCAGAATACATTCCCATGACTTTACAAGCTCACATGGGAAAAGGAGAACATTTTCATTTAAATTAAAAAGATAGAATTAACCCTACTTGGAGAGGGTTTAATACTATTGCAACCACTGAACTGTGAGCAGAGGTAAGAATCACACAGGTTCTCTGGAGAGTTTTGTGTACTTTTTTAATTTCAGTTTGGATGCTGGGTCGGACACAGAAGCTACAAGTTTTAGTATTGGTAGCATCTGGCTCCATACCAAGACACGTCTGTGAGCCTGCTCATCTCTCACACAGACCAGGATGTGTACCATTACCCTGACAGATGTAGGAAGAAATATATCTTGCAGTAATTTTTTAAATTTTCCACAGAGAAACTGAGTTGTTTTGAAAATGAATGTGACCTAAATACAGAGACCTTCAGAGTCGGATGTCTTCAGAGGCCAGGTAGCCACTTGCTAGCTGAATCTCCGCTGCCTGCAGGTGATGTGACATGGAAAGGGGAAAGACCTACCTTTTGTTTTAAAAGGTACTTCTGGTGCTCCCATGCTGCATGTCTCTGACTTCACAGCTTCACAGTGGCCACTTGAGTTGATCTTGGACTAGGAGACAGTCTATATTATGTCTGGGACAACTGGGCATACCCCAACAAAAATAGCTCTTACACGTTTTTAAAGTGTTTTACTGGAGGGCAGGGGATTTAAAGGAGGGAGAAGGGTTGATTTTGTCCAGAGAAATGCTCTTTTACAGCCTGCAGCCAGCTGGATGCTTGATGGGCTGCTTCAAATTGGAAAGGAGGGAATAAAATAATTATCCTTCCTTAAAAATTAAGGGCCCTAAATTGATTTCACTTAACTTTCAGCCTAAATGGAGTGACTTATGATTTACAGCAAGGTGAGATCAGAATCAGGCCTGCGATCTTGTTTTTTTCATAAAAGCTATTTTCATTTCTAGATGTCATGGACCTTTCTGGGTCCCATCTGTTCAGGGGTGTCTGCAGCATTACTCCATAGACAGGGTATTTTTCTGGGCAGAGATTTCATTCCACTGATTATTCACCAGCCTTAGTGATACTGAACTTGCACAGTTTATTTGACTTCACATTTTGGGGTAAGTTGGCTAGCGTGTGCTTTTCTATGGCCTTTAAAAAGATTTTTAGTGGTAGTGCTTGCTAAAAGAGCCAGATTTCCGGCCCTGAAAAGCAGCTTGCTCTGTTGTAACACATTACTATAGATCTGGAAGTTTTCTTTCTATTGCTGTCATGTGTGAGGTTTGATGTGGAAAAGACAGCTTTGGAGAAAAAAGAGAAATCGATCATCAATTTTCTGCCTCTTCACTGAGACTGCTGACTTGTGCTTTAATTCCAGCAGCTCTTCACTGATAGCTGTTGTCCCACTGGAAAAAATTGACCTTTGGGAGGTATGATTTGCCCAGAACAAAATCAACTCAAGTAGTTGTTCCACAAATAGCTTTCAGGAGGTGCTTCCAGTGTCAGATTTATGCGTCTGCTACATTTCTTTCCTTCATGTTGCATGAAGGAAATGCAGCGCAGTAGGGCTGTACTGGAGAATGAAATGTGTGAGAGCACATTAGAGAGGTCAGCAGAGATGCAGTGGCAGAAGGACAGACATGACTGCTAACTGAGGTCCTTTGGAAAACTGTCTTTTCACTCCCTATTACACAGCTTTTACAGAAAACCATCAGACTGGACAATTTCATCTGTGACAGTTAATGTACTTCATAATGTATGGACCCACCCTGAGATGAGGGTTGCCAAAGCCTGGAAGTTCTTGTGTGCATTCTCACTCCCCACCCCACCCTGGGATCAGCTGATAGACCACCCTCTGCCAATGAGAGTTGGAGACTAAGGCCCAGAACAGCTGAGGGTTTAGTTGCTTAAAGAGAAAATAGGGTAGAATTTAGGTGCCCAAATCCCAGGACTGGGATCCTCAGAACTTGTACCCTGTTCTTTACTATTAGAGGTACTATTGGTATTACTGTTACTTCACTGGATTTTCACCATTGAGTCCCAGAGTGGTGCTGCTGTGTTTGCCCAGAGCTGCTCCCATCTTGTCACGGCTGAGTAGTGCGGTGCCCGTTTCACCACTCGATACAGGAGGTGTCCCTCTAGATGTTAAGAGGACCGTGGTCTGATAGGTGTGCTGGGAAGATGCACAGTTCATTTCCACTGGCCCTGAAGGGATCTGTGCATACAGCTTCCATCTCTCAGCACAGCAGCTCCATCTCTGTTGGTGCAAGAGGTCATCAAGAAGTGTCCTCCATCTCCTGTGATGAGGCTGTAGGAAGAAATGCAGAAGTTGTTGTGCCACAGAAGGAGGGTGCTTCTCCCTGCACCCTGGGGATTAGATCTCTCAGCTGGAGGTTCAGAGCTCTGAGATGACTTACTCCTCTGGCATCACATGATTATTGGATGAAATATATGAACAGTCTGGGAATGGGGAGCACACTCTGAATGCTTCTGTATTTGTTTTTAGCATTAGCCGTCAGAGGTGTCTATGGGTGGGATTCATCTCCTCTAACTGCAGATGTCTACATTTGAGCAGAGCAGAGGTAGATATAGATGTTGCCTGACACAGTGATGAGATTTGCCAGATGCGTTGGGTGACATGCACCATTATGCCCATGCACAGATCAGAGTAAGTGAGGAGAAACAGGCCTTCTCTGTATTTCTGTTCTCTGCTCATTACTGGATAATTGCCAGGTATGTTCACGCAATTAATTCCGAGTTAATGCAGTAAAGCAGCCTCATTCAGTCTAGCAAGCACCTCACCCGCCAGTAAAAAAAAGAAAAAACAAAAAACCTACTGCCATCTTGTGTCCCACTGCTGTTTACCAGTTGGAAGGGGAAGAGGGAGATAAAGTATTCAATATTTAGAGACACAATGCGATGCTGCTTTACCAAACTCTGTAATTTTAATAAACAGGTTCATCAGAAGAATTTGAGACCCTGAGGATGATCCTCATGGGAAGTGACAGCAGTAGGGAGCCAGCTCTGACTTTTGTCTCTTGGCAAACACTTGCGCACCCACTGGTTGCATGCAAAACTGTGACTATTTTGCTTCGCAAGAACACTATTTTGCAATGGTTTTGCAGACTACTCCTAACTGTGGTGCTGATCCCAGTCATCTGTGGGCTGCAGATTGAATGACAACACAGCAAAGGACTTTGTTTTTTTTGAAAGCAATAGTTCAGGAGTTTATGTGGATGAAATTTTGTCTTGTTTTTTCCTGCTGAAAATGCACTTTTAAGTCATTAAAATTTCCTGAGAGGGAAAGGAGAAAAACAATTAAAGCATTTTGACTCAATATTTAAAAAAAAAATTTTCTTTTGTTTGTTTTGAGATTTCTATTTTTAGAGCCTGACCTAACCTTAATTAAAAAATAATAAAGTACTTCCCTTTCCTCTCTCCACTCCCCAGGAAAACAAAAGGCTTTGTATTTACTTTTGTTTGAAATAAACCTTTTGTTAGATTGAAGTTTTGAAGTGCTTTGTTTTGGGTGGGGACACTGAAAATTATTTGGTTTTGGTCAACCCCAAAAAATTTTTGGCCAGTGAGATGAAAAAAAGCAATTATTTGCTTAGTTCTTGTCATGACTCTGAGTCCTGATGCTGCAAGCACACAAAAAAATGTTCTGCGTTGTATTTCGGGCCGGACATGAATGTCTTCAGTGGTGACTTAGCCAAACCTCTCCTACAAAGGAAGAGCATTTGTTCAACAGTTGTGGGAAATCAGACAGAGCCGTACACAGTCAGAAGTCCACCCTTCCCTTTGAACCTTTTGAGGTCTACAGCCTGAGGCTGCCTTGGGAGATCCTCTGTTGGGTGTTAGATGTAGGGGCAATACCCACTGGGGCCCAACCCAGCCTGACAAACAAACCAACCAACGCCAGGCAGTCCTAGAGAAAGAGAGCAGACCTACTCAAGGTTGATGAGTGGGTGATTCAGACGCAGGGCTTGATTGGCCTTTTGGTTAGAAGCTGTGGTGGAGGAGCTTTCTGGCAACGGCCATACAATGAGGTTTTGCCTCTCATGTTCATTCATAATTCTGGGTATGGTAGACGATGCCACATTTTGAGATCGGGGGTGTATGGGCCATAGTCTTCTTTGGAAAGGTTTCTAAATGGTCTTGCTTTAATTCACAAACTTGGTTCATCACAGACAAATTGGGTACACACATGCGTTTCGTATGACTTCAAGATGTCATGCAGCGACAGGAAACGAGCATAATGCATATAAACGGAGATTTGAAGAAAAACTGAAGAAATACAGGGGTCCCAGGTTTGTTAACACTAAACTACAACTAGTGCAGCATGCGTGGTATTGGAGACAGCTGAGTTATCCCTACAGAATTAAAGCACAAAATGCCTGTGGATTGTCATACAATACATATGTTCAGCATCAATATTTAAAGCTGAGACAGTAAAAACATTTTGCAGAGCTGCACGGATGGAAAGAGGGGAAAATTGATCATTGCATTTTGATTTGGAATCCTTGTAACCCGAAACACGACTGTGCAGCTTCTAATCTGATATGGCCTGGCACCACTTAATCTGCTTTATGCCGCGGGCTCAGACTTGTCTTTTAAATCACAGCCTGACGGTTAGAAATGCTCGCCACCGGTGTGCCAAGATTTCACGCTTGGTGCCCTGCTCACCTGACGCTTGCCCACGGGACGCGCCGGGTGATGTGCTAGCTGTCTCCTGCCACCAAGGCACCATCCATCTGCAGCCCCTGTCTCCATCTGCCTCTGAAGTGAGTCCCTGTCTGCCTGTGACCTCTTTAGAGCACGCTAACAAAATTTAAGACAGGTGAGGACCTTGTCTTAGCTATTTATGGCTTATGTGGGAGAAAGATGTGAGAATTTTCTTTTTTGAATGTCAGTTGTCCCAAACGGCTGCAGATGTGTAAATAGATGTAAGTGTTCTACTTCCTCAAGAGTCTGTTTTCTTCCACAGATTTGGCTTTCTTGTTGCAGAGCAGTCATTGACTTCTCTGTGCCTTTGGAGAAAGTTGGATTTCCAGCTTCTAGGGAAGTTATAAATCTTGGCAACACATATCACAGTGTTTTGAGAAAGATAAAAATCTGCTTTTTCCACAGGTGATTTTCTGTAACCCGTCAGTTCTGCACTTTACTGAATAACTTGGTACTAAAAGCCAACATGCAGTTATTTTAAAACTTTGCTATTAAATGGAGCCCTTCAAAGCCGCAGGTGAAGTAAAGTGCCCTCTTTTTCAGGCTAAAATAATTAGAAATACATATTGGAAAAGCTTGATTCTAAGTAAATGTCAGATATCACCTAATTTCTCCCATGAAGAAATTCCTTTTCTTTCTTGTTAATTCAGGGTGTGCCACAGTGTGAGGTATACCTCTTTAACCCTTTGCTGTCTTGTGCCATTGTAACTTTTATGGGCTCCTTTGAAGAACTACGTCTCACTAAGATACCAGCACTTTAATTTGAAGCATACCTTTAATTAGACATATGTGGGACATCGAGTTGCTCAGCACCATATACCTGCTATGCTGTTTAGTAGTCAAATAGTTAAACTTATTCAAAGGAGCTGGCAAGCTTCATGTGGCAAATTCGCTGGGAATATATTTATTTTTACTGTGGAACCAAGCCCACATACAGTGTCTTGAGAGAATCTGCTTGGGAAAACCTGAATTAATAAATGAGAAAAATAAAACAAGAGTGACAGTATGAATCAGGCTTCTAAGTTTTGTTAGAGCACAATGTCTTTAAGTTAGATAAATACCTCAGCTTCATAAGAGCAAACTTTCAAACTGTCACAGGCTCATCCAGAATGTCAGTAAAAAGGTCAGTAAAATATTTATTACAAATTAAAATGCAATAGATATCAAATTGGTATTTTTTTTTCTCAAGCTCCATGTTTTACTTGAGCCTTCTCTAGATCTCCTGGGGGAGGAATTCAGAGGTGGCAACCAGCCTGAGAGCACCTCAGCCCAGCAAAGAGGCACCCATCTCGCCCTACCTTGGCCCCTGCACTGTCATTTCCCACCTTGATTTTGGTGTAGGAAAACAAGCTTCTGAGCACCCCTGAGGCATGGGACACATGGGGGTGCAGGGGGGAGTGCTTCCTTCTACTCTCCTCTTCACAGGACTCTCCTTTTTTTCCAGCAATGGAAAAAAACCCACCGCAAAGCTGAGAAAACAAACGAATACTGGGATGGGATGGGATCACCAAACCCCACGCCTGGTTCAGTCACTCAGCTGCGACCCCCCAGACCATGGTGTCCTGTTGCACAGGTGCCGCCAAGCCCTGTGGCACCATGGCCTCCCTGCAGGTCCACCCCCCCCGTGGCACAAACAGCTTTGGACAGTCACTGCTTACAAACTTCCCCCTCCTCCTGCAATTTTACTTGCAGGCTTTCTGCAGCCACAGGTTAGTTTGCTTAGTTTTATCGCCAATATCTAAGCGAATTTCAAAAGACCAAAACCTCTCTGCCAGGCAGGGACCACGTTTTTTTTAGCTGCTCTGATAGTCAAGTGGGGTCCTCCTTCTCGGCTCAAGGAGCTAAATGTCACCCTTAATTATGGCAGATATTAATTTAATAGGAACAGATGTTTAATCATCTCAGGGTCTTCCTCCCGCAGTGGGGGACTGTTAAACAGCAGGCCCATCTGATTCCCCACTTCTCGAGCGTGCTTACAGCAAAAGCACAGGTTCGCTTGCTTGTGGATGCACCCCACTATGCCCTGACAAACTTCATCTTCTCGCAATCTGAGTGAGATAAAAAAAAAGTAAACAAACCAAGCAAACCATTACCAGGACATGATACTCATCCCAGACCCCTGACTGCCTTTTATTTGTCTCATCAGAGAAGTAATGGCTGTGCATGATCTTATATGAGCACAGGGGGAAGGGTGAGGAGTGCAGGATTTTGTGTGCTGATGCAGTGCTCTTACAGGAACCCCAGGGTTTTCAAATGAGAAAGTGCTTAGAGGCAGTTTATGTAGCCAAAAATGAGGTGGTAAATGGTTGTACTGGGGCCAATATGGGGGCAAGTTGGCGTGCCTATTTATAGGGCTGCAGTGCTGTCAAGCTATTTGATACATCTGTGGTTCTGTGTGGGAAAGCCCATGAGAGGTTTGGGTGAAAACGTGAAGCTCTTAAGGATTTTAATATGATTTGTACTGCCATTTAATTTTTAATAAAACTTTGAATAAAGTTGTGATTAAATGGCCATCATGAGTGGAAGATTCCACTTTAAAATAAAATGTGAGAGTTCCCAGAATGGGCTAAGATAGGTTCTATAATATCGAGGTATGCACCTCTCTCTCAAATACATTGGATAGTGGATTCTATCAAAATGGAAAAAAGGAAGGTACAGATTTAAAAAAAATAAAATCTGCTGTGTAGTCAGTAGTTCCACGTTTTGGAAGAAATTGCTGAGCTTCTGGCATCCTTAAATAATACCCTTTTCACATGATAGTTACACTGCTCCAAAGACAGTATAATGAACCATGCCAAAAATTCTTCTGTTTCGTTTGCATGAAATTGAACTGACAGATATACCTGTCTATGTTACGTCCAAGAAAATGTCTTGTTAGAAACGTGTGAAAATATATTATATGACAGATGCTGAAAATGTTTCAGATACAGCAATAAATTGATTGTGGTTTCTGGACCAGATGTGAACTCTGTTTAAAATTCATCATGCTGGTCTCTATTCTAGCTCTGCACTTAAATAAATGCAGAGAAGTGGCTTTGCTTTTCAATGAAACCCATTTTAAGAATCGAAGAGCTTCTTTCCATCTAATAAAGAATAGCCCTGACAGTAAGGCTTGCATCCACAGAACAAGTATTAAAAGCCCAAACTGAACTAAGAGAGAGCTGTGCCAGTTCTCAGTTTTTGCTTTATTAATGTGCATGAAAACGCTTGGCGTGTCGAAGCCACTGCAACCAAGAAGACTGCGATGTGCATTGTTTCCAGTTTAGAGGGAGATTCACAGCCATAAAGCAACTGAGGAGGGAAAAAGAACGGGGGTTTTGAAGAAATGGTGTTGTTAAAGGGGAAGGAGCCAGTTGCAAAGGTGCTGCAGACATGACTGGGTTGCTGAGAATCAGTCTGTGCTTCCCAAGCCCTTTATTTTGAAGCCATGCGTTCCCTTTCCCTGCAAGGGAGCAGGGTGAGAGCCAGACTCGCTTTTTGGCATATAGCTGGGGAGCTGCACTACCCCAGCTGGGCAATCCAGACTGCTGAAGTCAGGTGCTTAGGCTGCCCCTTCAATCCACAGGCACCTCTGAAAACCAGCCCAGAAAGACCGATGTGCCGAGGCTGGAAAGAGGGAAGAGGAAACAGGGAGTAAATGGGTGTCTGTGAGCATTTCCAGCTACCTCCCAGCTCCGGCACCTGGCTTTGAGCGGCGTGTTCGACACGTCTAGCTCCACACCTCAGAGTCCCCTTCTGCGTGCCTTTTTCTTCAGAGCTGAGGCATCAGAGCTTGCCCATCCTTTGGTGCTGGTGCCCCGGCCTGAGAAGCAGAAGCCCCCCGGGGGAAAGGAGAGCCTGCTTTCTCCCTTCTCTGCAGGTCCCTGGTAGGGGACAGGTGCTTTTGCTCAGGGCTGGTTGTGCCCACGTCCTCCTTGGTCCGTGACATTATTTTAATTTCGGCACAACAAACCTCTTGTGGTCTGTCAGGAGAGTTGTGTGTCTTTGCAGTGACAAGTGTTATGAGCATAATGTGGGTTTTATGACTACTCCTCTAGATCTGCTAATTGCAGTCAAGGACTTTTTTTTTCCCCCATTCGCTCACAAATAATGTCTCCTTCTCCCCCTCTCTTTCTAAAGGAAAACTGGTTCATTTATTCCCCTACCCCAAAGGAGCGTCCACAAGGAGGGGAGAAATGACACCTATGGGTATCTCCCAATATGTTTCTTCTCTGTTTTAGAGGATATTTGAGGCTGTCATTTGATATACTATTAAAGATGCATGAATTCCTCTCTGATGTCAAAGGCTGTCAGAGTAAAGTGGCTCTTCATACATACTACATCTAGCCCTCATTAGGACAATATGCTGTATTAGAGAGATTGTCAGACACCATCAGTAGTGATTATATGGGAATTTTACTACACTACCTGTTCTTTTTGCCTTCAGAGCTTTACATTGAAAAATATTCCCTAAATTATGTAAAACGTCATATTGCAAAAGCTCTCTGGTTGTGATAGGTTGAGTCAGAACTGTTTAATTTACGTAGAAATTTCTTTTCTGATGCGTATCTGCAGCTTCTCTACGTAATCACAACCACCCTCTTATCCTCCAGTGACTTCTAGTTGTCTGAGCTGTCTGTCCATAAACACTCCTACTACTGGACTGCCTTTTTGCTAAATATGTGGATAGTACTCAAACCCAGCAAAAACCCTGGCCTGCCATGGATGTAGCTTCTGTCCTTTCTGTAACTTGTAATCATATCGCAAGCTAGAATGCCTGCTTAAATTACAGTTGTTATGTGGGTTGGACTGGAGCATTTTCTGAGTTTTCTGCTTAAGTACACTGTTAACACTGTCAGTTTATTTTGTTGAATGTCATGAATCTTGCCACGGGCCTATAACCTTTGAAGATTATAAGGCTGAAAATATAAGTTAAATATATTCATTTATATGTAAGCCTGAATATATATAAAAATATAGTATTTATATATCTATATCTTATAATAGATATATAAGCTGAATATATATATATTCAGCCTATAACCATGAAAAGTTATAGGCTGAAAATATTAGTTAAAAGGAATACTTTTGGCAGTTCTTATGTTTGACTTGGGGTACGAGAATCTTTAAAGTTCACGTGTCTTGGCTTGTCTCAGAAATTGCTTGGTTTTTATTTCACACAGCAACAAACAAATAAACAAAAGTTAAATTGGAGTTTCTCAGAAGTTCACAAAAGCCAGGAGTTAGGTCTTTAGGAATAGCAATCCATACTGCAAAACTCATGCTAAAATCATGTTATTTGGCATCATTTTTTTCCTGGTTATGAAAAGATAGCTATAATCCTATCCACAAAAACCACCACTGCCCAGAATAGGATTTAAGTCATGATTGATCAAATATGAGGCCAAGAAGCCTGGCCATCTTCTGATTTAACAAAAACAAATGCTTTCAAAATTAAGACTGATACTCAGCCCCTCAACAGTCCTCTACACATCCTGCTTCATCCAAACAGCCCTGAAGAGGGTTAGTTGTAATGGAAATGCTGACACAAGCTTAGCTGTAGTGATGCTGTAAGACACTGTTATGCTAATATAAGCATTACACTCTAAGAAAACATACTGAGTTAGTGATACATATTTTTCTCTTGAACAAAATTGCCACAGGACCAAAGGTCATATGCCACATGGATGCCAATGTTTATAAGTGACGTACATGTATGGCACTTCACAATGACACACATTTTACCACCTTTCAGTAAAAATAAGCCCTTATTGAAAAATAACCAACAACTTGTTGGTGGGCTCTCTTTGATTTGGCAAACCCTGCTGTTGTTCTGCCTTTTCTTTGCAAACACTGTTCATTTTCTCTTGGACGAGATAATGATTGCTATCAGTAACAACACAGATGGACACAAACTGCTCAGAGGGACAGGGAATCCCCATGAGCCCCATCTGTTTTTGCAACTTAGCCGAGCCATTTCTGTGCCACAACCAATGTTAAGGTTCAGGGCTTCTGGTTGCTGCCCAGGGTGTGGGGATGTTGAACAGTGAACTTGGCTCCGTGGCATACTTTCTGAAGGGAAATCTGTCTGTCTGTCTGCCTTCTCTCGATGCTGAACAATTCCCTCACAGCACATGTTGAAGTCTCCTTTTGCACTCATCTTTTTGTAGGCTAAGGAAAAAATACAGTTATTGCCCTTTCCTATACTGGTGCCTTCAGCAGGATGCTTTAGTGTCTTCACTGCCTTTTTTCCTCTTGCTTTTAGAAAGACTGCTTGTTAGGCCTTTTTCTTCCAAGTGCTTTTATATCTGTCCTTTGGAGAGTAATGCAAGGGTTTGCTCAATCCCAGCATCATACACAACAAACCCAAAATGCTATTCCTGATTAGCTGCTCAGTAGCCTGTGGAGCTGAGCTACAGCAAGGCTTAACTTCTCACAGTCCTCCCAGGCTTCAACCAGCCTTATACCAAACACAGTCATGAGATGTCAGGCATGTGGAGCACTGGGCCAAAGCCTGGGGCTTTGGGATGGACTGTCTTCCTCCAGTTGTAGTTGGTATTTTAAAAAAAGCAAGATGAAACAAGACACTCCATTCATGTGATTGCAGTCGTCCTTGAGGGAATCATGAATCCATGTGGGCTTGAAGCTGTGTGTGCAAGGGGGCACTCCTGAAACTTGTGGTGATGTCCTAACACCCTCACACAATCACAAATTCAACAGGGAATGTGCCAAAAGTGTGAGGTGGCCAGGTATGGTTTGCAGTTCTACCTGAGTGGCTCTGAACCCACATCTCTGGCCCAAATGAATCTGTTCACCATTGTATACCCTGGAAAGAGACTTTCGTGGTCTATACTGGAGAACAGCTGGCTTCAACTGATGGTTCATGCCCAGAAGGCCCTGAGGAAGGTTTCTGAGATGCTCTTGTGAAATGGATGGGGGAAGTGGGGATCAAATCCCTTCAGAAAAAGGGGAAAAGAAGTGAATTTGGATTACACATATCCTGGGCTGCTTCACCACTGGGCTATGTAATAGGGAAGGGATAGGACCTGCCTGGCCTTTTGTTCCCTCTACTTTTTATTCCAGTGGCTGAAAATGAAGCAATGAGATATGAAAAAGAATTGAAAGACACTTTTCAGTTCCCCCCCCATCCCTTTGTGCCTTGGGAAGATGACTTAGGTTGATCTGAGCTGAAGTTTTGAAAACCTTTTTCTGGTTCGTCAGCCAAGCCTGAATATTGGCCACTTGCACTGCTCTTGCTCCGTGAGCGAGAGTGCTTCCTGGGGACTGGCTGACGGCAGCCCCGTGTGAGCCCTGCCAAGAGCACCAGCGGTAGGCCTCTCTAGAACAGATTGAATTCTTGACCTCTGAATATGCTATTTCTAGCCCCATCAGTGTCCTCTCTTCAGCAGCTCAATTAAAACAAAAGCAAACATGGGTTTCAGTAGAAAGGGCGAGTTGCTGATGTTTGCTTATGTGGAGGTAATGGGACACAGGGTCCTGGTTTGTGGCTGTTTTTAAGGTTTTGGAGGCTACCTGAAGCCTTGCAGGAGAAGCTCCTTCCAGCTCACGCCACGGCCTGGGATGTACCACTGGGCACTGGTGTAAAACCTGCCTGGGGCACAGCTGGGTCTCATCACCAGGGCATCCCAGCCCCATCCAGCTAGTGTTGGACAAGGTGACTACCGCTGTCCCATGCAGCTCCCTCCTCCTCTCCTCAGGGATATGGCGAACAGAGGGCATAGTGACAATCTCTCAGATGGGGTCACAGTTTCTCCAGTTTCTGTTTTCTTTCATCAACATTGCTTTGGGGTTTTACTAGCAAAAGGGAGCCAAACAGACGGAGCTGCTGGGAATGAGATTTATCAAGCCCCTTAGTCTTTTGGGGAGTCTGTTGAACACTTTGAGATCTGCCCATAGGAAACCTATGAGCCCAGATGGGTTTTTGCCCTGTTGTGGGTAGTTTTAATACATCAGGAGTGCACTTGTCAACCACCCTTCTCCCTACAGCTTTAGGTGAACTTTTAGATGTCACAGAATGTGACAACTGGGTGCCTTGAAGACAAACCTGAGACTGTGGACTTAAATCTTTTGGGAGGGCAGAGCTGAAGGTGAATAAGGGGTTTAATATGGTTTGAAAATGAGTACTATTGAGGAAGATTTTACTCAGTGTTTTGAGCTGGAGTTTTGTAAGGGCTGACAGCTTCATGTCTGTGTGGATTGTTTTGCTGAGGCCTTGCTACAAAATGATGAAGGAACGAGTAACCTGTGCCAAAACACTGTTAGCCAGGATGTCCTGGGTAAACAAAGATTTTTAGAAAGTGTTATTTATAAAAAGTTAGCAAGTGAAACCATTGCATCAGTGAGGAATTCAACAACGCTGTTAAATTACCAGAGTGAATTGACTAGTTGTGCATGTGGGCATATCTTCAACTAAACGATACTAGGCGGGGCTGCAAGCTCTCCAAAGTACTGTTATTTTCAAGCTAAACCTCAGATAACCTCCAGTCCTTTAAAAATATCTGTTGCTGAAAATAAATCCTCAGATAACCTTCATCCTTGGATAACCCACACAAAATCAAAGGCGAGGGACTAACAGGAGCAAGGGGACTTGGAAATAAACTTGTCCTCATATTGCCCACACATGTGAGCAACACACTGCTGCTGACTAGCGGCTATTTTTACACATAACCCATGTTATAAGCATGCAAAAAGGGTGCTTTCCTTTGCTTAGCAGCATGGTCCCTGTCTTGCTCATTTAGTCAGGGGTGCCCCTGGTTGTCTGACTACCTGTGGAGCTGTGGATGCTGCTGGCACGCATGTTCTTACTGTTGGCTTCATTTTCTAAGGGCTCTTACTCACCTATGGAGGACCCAAACCATGCTTAGACAGACCTAAGGAAGATGGGAATACAGGCTGAATGGGTCTCAGAAAAGTACCCCCACATGGTCTGAGTCCTGAGAAGATTTCTGTCACAGCTACCAGGAACAGTGGTTTCTTCTAGCTGACAATGGAGTTTTAGAAGTTAGGTTTGGAGTGACTTCTGCAGTCTCAGGAGGTGTGAAAAAGGCACACCTCACCAAAAAAAAAAAAAGAAAAAGAGACCAATTTCTGTGCCATGTGGGCACCCTTGCTACCCACTTGAGCACTGAGTCTTCAACTGTGGCCAAACTTCAGACCAAGGTAAGGAAGAAACCAACCAGTCAGACAACATGCAGCAAGATGCACAGTGTGGGAAAAATCTAATACTTCCAGGTTCCTGCAGGTGATCTGCTGAAGTCCTAACCCATGAAATCTGATTATGGTCATGAGAGTGTTTGATAGCCCTTGACGAGTGAATGTACTGTCCCCCAGGGTGGTAGTCTGCCTGTCACTTGGTGAACAGAGTCAGAAAGCATCTGTGCTGTTTGCGAACCTCCCTGGATGTCCATGGTCTTTTCTGCAAAGTGAAGAGATCATCCACAGCACTTGGCAAATAGTTCATCTAAGTGTAGGGGCATAGAGATTTGATAAAGCAGTTTGCTGCCCCAGATAGTTCCTCTGGGTGGGATTTGGCAGCTCTAACGGAGGCTGAGTGTAAGGTTTGAATTCATTCATCTGACAATAGAAACCTGAGCCAAAGCTAACACAGAGTTTTATGCTCATTTACAGACCTCTACAGACTAAAGGGTTCATAAAGGAGTTCACTGATACCTTGTTGACAATGGTGATGAAATACCCTGACTTGTCATCCTGGGAGATTTCAACACACACATCGACAAGACTGCAGATACAAAGTCCCACAAACTCACCTTCTGGCTTTCCTCCCAAACACTCTCCCAGTATGTCTACGCTGACACATAACAGTCAACCTCGAAGGGTCCCCTTTACTGTGACTGAGTAGCATGTGTCACCCCAGCAGCAAATTTCAGTGGGCTGCATGCAGGGTTTGGTGAAGCCCCCTGCTCGGGGGCAGTACTGGGAGGAGGTCAACAGCCAGGAGCACAGGGTATGGCTGTGCTGAGTTCCTCTGCCTGATGCCTGCAAACATGCTGGAGAGAGGGTGACAGCTGTGATCAACAGTGGAGCTGAGCTCCAGCAGATCTCCTAGTTTTTGCAGGGCTTGGGGGTGACAGTGTGGGTGTTTATTTGGTATAAGCTTAACAATGACCTTTAAGTTCACTTTTCTCTATCAGTGTTGGTCATCTTCTCTAATTTAACCCATGTGCTCTTTGATCTGCTCCGTACTGGACATCAATAATGTGGACCAACCCCAAGGGCTGTCTTGAGCTTGGGGCAAGCAAAACATTTGGTCTCCACAAGTGGGCCAGAGCAGGCTAGATCAGGCAGAGTTAGCAGAAGTAGGAGCATGAAGCAATCTCCAGGCGTGTTAGTACTGGTGGGACTCAGAGGACCTCTAGCTCTGATTTAGCTTTTATCAGATTCTCTCCAAGCAGCCTCGAGGAGGAGACCAGCACTGCACTGGTGGGCCAAAGTCCTGAGGACCTGGGAAGATCCTCCTGCTGTGCATGAGCCCCCTGAGGTCCTTACCGCAGTCCCCAAAGGCATCTCCTTCCTTCCACCTGCACAGAACACCTTGGGGCTGCCACCCTGTTGGGTTAGAGAGGAGGAGGAGGGAGTGGGAAGCCAGGAGCAGGAACCAGGATGGCAGCAGTGGAAAAACAACGTTTGTCAACATGAATCCAACTCCGTCCTTGGTAACACGGCATGAGAGGTCAGGGAGCCTTTCTCAGCTGCAACAGCAAAGCAGCAGTTTCTTATCCTGCAGCAGGGATATCTCCAGCCAAAAACGGCCACAGGGAGCAGCCAGCAAACACGCTGCTAAGAACCACAGACAACAACTCAAGGGATTCACTAATGCCTCAGCTGGGTGTCATACCAAGAGTGGGTGAGGAGCAGTGGAGGTTTGTTACCTTTTAAAATGCATTTTCTTTGTTTCCAAATCACTTGCAACCTTTGGGAGTTGTTTCTTGGCAAAAAAACAGATTAAGCTCCTGCCCACACAAACTCTTATAGATATATTTGAGATTAAATCAAAACACTCAGCTATAGATTTTCTTTTCTTACTTTTTTTTTTTAAACTCTAGAGTAATAAATTTGTCCATGACATGGTGGGCATGATTTCCTTGCTTTAACCTGTTTCTTTTCCCCTGACTGTTTTGTATTCCTAATGAACAGCCACAAATTCTTTACGCTGTCCTGCTACTGTAGGAATAACTGCACAGAACGAAAGCTAATTGCTGAAACTGTGATGAGGAAGAAGTCCCTTTGCTTTCTGTTGACAGAGATAGCTTGTTGCTAGTCAATTAGTCCTTCGACACGATCGTCAGCACAAAGCTGTTGATGTAAATGAAGACACATATTTTTTTAATTACTTGCTAGAAAACATTTAGCCATCATTCCCCAAATCAGTGAATCTTGTCTCACAGGTGCAGTTACCAAGAGCTTTTTTTAGTGTTTTTATTTTCTTCCAAGCATAACAGAACTTGACTCTAGATCACATACCTTCTGTTACTGAAATCTGAGTAATGCATTAAGTAATGGATGAATCTGTCTGGATTGACTAACGTGGTTACAGGAGTTTATCCTGATTTGAGATGCATGAATCTGGGATGAGAAGAGCCAGTTTTAATAAAGTGCAGATACCTCCTGGGAACACAGGGGGAAAACGGGATGTTTAGGTGCCCACACTCCCCACCTGCATGTGCCACCCATCCACACTGCCTTTTTTCCCTTCTCTCTCTTTTTTTTTTTTTGTGTCATTTTTCCTGGAACGCTGCCTAAAGGAATGAATTAAACCTGTTAGGGCCTGGGTTGATGTTGTGATGTTTATGGCCCCAATAGCGTGATGATTGTTTTATGATGTTTGTGTTTTGGCATCAGTGATGCCGTGATGTTTGCACTGCGATGTTGTCATCCGGGGAGGGCAGGGCCATGGCTACATTACATATATGTATCCCATACGTGGTATAAAACACACACATAAATCATACAAATGCTGCATGCCTCAGGCGTGTGTTCGGGGGCCCTCATCCCACAAACAAATGCTCATGAGGAACAAGTGCGCAGTCACACAACTGGGCATGAAATGGCTGGGGACAGCTTGCAAGCCCAACAGCCTGCGAGACTAGTCAGTGCTGCAGGACCCTGTGCAAATTTCCGTCAAAAGAAATGGCCTGTGTTGGCCCAAAAGTGCACAGCTCTTGCCTACATCTTCAGAAAACCCTCCTTGGCAAGGTGGAGGGAGGCCCTGGGGTCACGCCTTGGGGCTGGTGACATTCCCATGTGAGTGTGGAGGTGGGCACCAAAAGGTCCCGAGTGATGCGATATTGTGGTGTTCCTCAGCACCCAGAGAAAAAAGACATCCTTCATGGCTTGAAGGATGAAACTCTTGCCCAGCAGAGCTGCCTGCTCTGTTCCTGCTGGTCCTCTCACAGGGGCTGCTGGAGCCAAAGCAGAGTGATAGGAGAGACCAGGGGGAACAGCGATGCAGCCTGGGGGGTGTAGGTCACTGAGTTTCATCTGAGGGAAAGAGTTTCTCAGGAAATACCCTGACTACTGCTGCCATGTAGTAGTAATGGTGCTCGCAGACATGTAGATCACTTTTTTTTTTTTCTCGAGTAATTTCCTTCGGAACTAAAGACTGCCCTGATGGCTGCTCCTTCCTGCTGTATCTTTCTTCAGCTGGAGTGACATCATCATGTAAAACGAAATGTAAAGTCTTTCAGCAGTAAAGCCTCCCTCTTCCCTGCTCAGCCATCAGACCAGATACTGCTTCCCCGCTTATCTCGTGGGCCTTTAAGTCAAGCATGAACCATGTTTCTGCATCAGTGACCATATGTAAGAACCGCGCATTTCATGTTCCTTTTTTTTTCCTTCCCCCTCTTGCTATTGTTATCAAACTTTTGTCACTGGTTTCTATTTCAGTAACCAATGTGTAATCTGTAAATGCCAGACCCCTGGTCCTATCCACAGGGCAGATCTAAATGTCCTTCTTTAGCTAAGCTATGTTTTTTGCTTGATCTGTCGGCACTCTTACCGCATATGCTACAACAAACTAAGTGCCTTTGTTCTCCTAAAGCAATACTGCCCCAGGCCGTCCTTCCAGTAGACATTAGTTCTTTTGTTTGGATAAAAGGGTGTCATCACTCATTCACGATGAGAATATGATTCAGCCCCGTCTCTTCACATTCACAGCCCAGTCTTCATAAATACTTGGGTTTACAGCATATTGTATGTGTATTCAAATGGCTGACATCAGTGGGCCAAATTCTGCCCTGACATGAATCTGCTTCGGTCCCGTTCATATCGGAGGAATTGCAGAGAGTCTAAATCAGAGGAAAGTATGATCTGTACCCAGTCCTATTTCGGTGCAGGCTTTCTCTGAAAATAATGAGATGTGAGAGTGCCAGCCACTGTATGGAATTACTCCCAAATCAAGAACAAACAATAAAAATAGTTAAGTAAACTCATTTCCATTAAGAATTTCTGTAATTGTGGGTTTACATATGCGTTTGTAAATTTAACACAGCACAGACAACTTTATAAGCAAGGAATGGAGTGCTTTTGTCCCTCCCTGATGACCACTAAGACAGAATTTGAGGCCTTTGCACTGAAAACTGTGGGTCTTTGAGACAAAATCCCAGCTCTGTTATCTCAAGGCCATTAAGACAGAAAAGCTACATCAAAACAGAGGGACCTGTATATGATCCCCAACGCCTGGAACTGCAGCCTGAGCCATGGGGTGCAGCAGCATTCACGCTAGCACCTCTTCCTTCCCACCCTGGTTTCCACACCAGAGAAATCTGATGGTTATCATCCTGGTGGTAATGGTGCCGTGTCCCAGCTAAGTCCCTGCTCTGAAGCATGTGTGTCACACAACAGCTGCTCAGGCCACTTCATAATCAGTGTAGCTCATATTAGTGTTGCTGTTGTCATGTTGGCTTCAGGTGTATAGCCAAAATTTTGCATGCTGACCTGAATTTACTAGAAGTGCACTTCTAAAACTTCCCCATTATGTGTTCATTCTTCTCCACTGGACTAAGATTGCAATTTCTCTTCTAAGGCGGCTGTATTTGGGCAGGGATACCACTGAAAAGCAGTGAATAATAATAGTAATACTTAACCAGCATCCACTAGGGCCTCTTGGTCTGCTCCTGAAACTTTAGATTTGTTATTATGTCTGTAAGGCAGCGACAGGCAAATACAATGGCCTCTCTCTGCCTGAGGTTTCACCCCTCTCTGATTTTTCAAAGTCCCTTTACCGTACAGCTGTGTCCCAAATTGGATCTCTGCCAGCTCAAAGAAGAACTGGGGATGCGAGAAGACTTCTAAAACGTATAAAAATAATCTGACTGCAGTGATTTAACTTGATGCTGGGTTTATTTAATGATAGCGAGGGTGTGGTGTAATTCTCTATAGTGTTTTTTTTATTTTTTCCTGGACAAAACTCCTAAAATTTGCTGCAATTGAGCTAAAAGATATGGAGAGATACAGGATACGAGTGACTTTAAAATAATTCCTCACAACATCTGTTAACACTGAGACGAGCTAATGTTACTTTATTTCATGGACTAAGGAAGTGGAAAAGAGCCTTAAGGAAAACACATTAGAATAAGTTTAAGGAAGAACGTAGAGCATATGGTAGCACATGGGTAAGGAGGCCTGGATTACCTCGGTTAATAACTCACCCAACACATTTCTTTTCTAGTCTGTTAATTTCCATATTTACTTTAAACTGCTTTGCATAAGAATTTCCTAGACCTACCTGTGGCTTTCCAGTGTATTAGAAGGTTTCTGTTTGGTGTGGAAGGATTTGTGATCAGCCAAACATTTCATGGCCCTGTTGGTAATGTGTTAGGGAGCCTTCCGGACATCAAAATTTATTTTAAGGAAAGCTTGTCCTAACAGTCAGAAAGGCCTCTACAAGCTCATCTGTTGATCCTTGAAAACTTTTTAGAGGCTACTCCAATGTCCACTGAAGCCAGCGGAAAGGCTCCCAGTGACTTCAGGATATATTTTATTGGGACACTTAAGTGAGGAGTTGGCTAAAGTGAGTATCTGCTTTGAAGATGTTAACATTCACAGGACTGTACAATATTAATAAACGATGTGTTCTAGTACCCATTCAGTTTGTTTTATTAAATAAGAGTATTTTTTAATAAATCTGCTGTCAACATTACCGTGACAAAGAGAGTTGTCAGCTCTGAGCTTCGCTTGGGAGGCAATCAGTTTGTTCTTAATTAATCTGATTGAAAAATTAATGGGACACATAACTGGGTGAATGGTGTTGAGAGACTTTATGGTTCTGTCTGTTCATTACTGAATGATGCAGATACATTGGATACCTTATGCGGGAAATGATGGCAAAAACTGTGAAGTTATTCAGCATTTTTTTTTTTTTTTCCAGCGCTGGGCTTTCTGGGACTGACAGATAGCAGAGTATCTGCTATATGAATCCTCACTCTTCCTCTCCAGGAAAGGCAATGGGACTTTGTGTGGATACTTGTTTGTAAGTGTCATCATAAAAATAGGACCTGCAAAACTTTCTCTGTGATTCACCACAACAAAAGACCTTTTGTTTCAAAAGCCAGACAAGACTGGTAATGGACTGCATACTTGACTAACACGTCATGTACAAACCCAACCACTTAAAATCATGGAAAATTCAGGACATCATAAATCTTACACCAACTGCATAATTTTATTTATTCAAATTTTTTTTCAGATATTTAAAACAAATAAAATATGTTCCTACATAGACTCTAAGCACTCTGCCAACTTACAACTGCAAAACCAAAATGCAATATAATTGACTCGCTGCTCTACCAAACTGAAGTAAATAAACACTGGAGCCCCATTCATCAACCAGTCCTCTTAAGGCTCCTCAAAGAGCTGCTCCAACACATGGGTCTTGTAGCGTGTCCTAAAAGTCAATAAATACAGATGGTGTCAGACTGCAGGAAGGGATTTATGAAGCCTAGGAAGCTTTTGGGGAGTATCTTGCTGGCTATACCTTCTCCGTTGTATTGAAGGGAACATAATCCAGTCATCAGTGTTTCTAATGCCTGCATCTCTGAGAGATGCATCACTGAGTATATGTCTGAGGAAGGATCTTCCCTGGAGGCTCTGGGCTTTCTAGCCCCAAACCATCATATTCAAATCAGTCAGGCCACTCAAAAGTAGCCGACCTGGGTCCCAGAGCAGAGATGCGCATACCAGGTGTGTGATTGCCTTCTGCACCACAACCTGCTTCCAATTAAATTGCAATGTAGCCCCATGTGAAGGATGTGCTGCAGGACTAAGCCAGAAATGACAAAACCACAGATGATGAGTGCAAGTTATCCATCTGAAAGTAAGAACTGTGGCCATTTAGGCAGGCATATGTAATAAAATCTCTGAGAACCAGTGTCAAGAGTGAATGTAGCCCGGTCAAAGGGAGAGAACCATGTATGAAAGAGGGCCTCTGTACGAATAGTGTGCTGGAGGTTCAACAGAGATTGGCACTGAATAGCAGAGGCAAGTACAGACCTTCAAGTATGCAGAGAAACTGAGGAGGTCTTGAACTACTGCTCTTGTTGAGCTTCATTACCCTGGATTCAAAGGAAAAGGCACTGTGATGACTGCCCTGAATTTGTTAGGTGGCCTCCTAGGACATTAATTTTAATCCCTAAAGCAGCAGGAGACAACCTGAAGAGAGTGGCAGGGAAGTGACACATAGGTGGGTGCTGTAAGCTGACCATCTTTGAAGACAAAAGGATGGTTTTGAATTTGAATAACCAGGAGGATATTAAAGTCATAATGAAGAAGAAGTTTAAAAAAGGGAACAATAGACTTCTGTTTATTATAAAATCAGACTCCCGAGCAAGCAAAGAATAAAGCTGTCCAAGGACATGAAGCCAACAAGTTCAGTCATTCCTGACCCATCAGTGTTGGGTAACTGGGCGTATGTTTCATGCAATGGTACTAAAGCTGGGTGAGATAATTTGCACAAGTAGAATATTAAGTGGTTGTTAATAATTAGACAAATATGAACAGTGGATTTTTTTCTTGTTTTGTGACTTAACTAAAACATCTTTTTTTAGGTAGTCTGAATATTTTTTCTCATTCTAGGTGTGAATAATAAGAAAATGACTTTGACCACAAAAATTAACTGCAATCTTGGACCATTTAAAACTCTATTTTTTAAGGCAAAATAAATTCGGAAAACAAAGGCTAGATTTATTAGGAAGGTAAGTTCACAGGGTCATTATTCAGAGGTTAGGATGCTCAGCCAGGACCACAAGGGTCCAGACTTCCTCTGTGCCAAATGTTAAGCAAAGCCTTGAATCCATCCTCCCCTAACCACTGAGCAGAGCTTTTATTTCTTCTATTAGCATTTCAAATGCACTGAAGTTCAGAAAAAATCTGATCTAATTATGACAGGTAGAGAGAAATTGATTACAGAACTGAAGCAAATGTCTGCCTATGTGCAAAAGATCATGTCTTGATTATATTTGTGTGTAAAAAGAGTAAAATACTTACTAGTAATATACATTCTTGGTCCTTTAAAAAGACCAGTCTTTTAAAGCTGAAAGCAATTATAAGCCAAATCTACTGGGAGAATTTAAACAGAAAAATGTGAATGATAATTGCAAACTGGTTAAAAACATTTTACTAAAAAGCCATACTTGTTATAAAACAAAACAACGTAGTTTAAGTGAAAGCTGTTCTATTATACAAAACCCCACATGTAACAATTGGAAGAAAGAGTGAGGCAACAAAAATTAATCTAAATCAGAAGATAGGAATGGTGATAAATTTATAAGGGAACCAAGAGAAATGTAAGTAGAGGTATTTGCACAACATAGCTAAAGATCATGCAAGCTAAGGTCAAGAAGAAGTTTTTGATGTATGTTGGGGAAGAAAACCGATCAGTGATGTTTCTCTCAATGGATAGAAATGGTGGAATTATTTATACTAACACAGAAAAGACAAGAATAGCTTTCTGTGCTGGCTGGAAAAAAAACAGCTGAAAATATATAATCCCGTGATAATGATGATGTATTTTCCATTAGAACAATAATTCAAGAAATTATTTAAACAGCAGCTACTAAAGTAGGTATGTTAAATGAGAGGCTTGAACAACTTCTGTCCACAAGTTTGAAAAGAACAAGTCAAGAAACTCCTTTGACTGTAAACAATGGTTTTCCAGGAGGGATTGAACACTAGAAAAGTTTGAGAGGACTGGAAAGATACAGTCTTATTTATAAGACGTTTATGGGATGAGAACACCAATCACGTGCATTTCCATTTGACTTTCTCTGGTCTTAGAGAAATTAAAGTTGATGTCGGACTCTGCTAATAACTCTGTGAAAGAAATTATCATAGTAAAAACCTGTTAATAAGTGTTTATGCAACTAACCTGATATCTTTTTAAAACAAGAGTATCATTATGGTCAACTGCTGTGGTTTAACCTCAGCCAGCAGCTAGAACCGCACAGCCACTCGCGCAGTTCTCCCCCTTCACCCAGAAGGGCAGGGACAAGAGGGAGAAAAGGAGAGGAAAGGGAAAGGAAAAAAAACCCCAAACTCGTTGTCTGAGATAAAGACAGTTAATTAGAACAATAACAGAAAAGGAAAATAACAATGACAACGCAAGTCACTCTCACCACCTGGTGAATTGCTACCCTCCTGAGCAGTGATGGTGGATTCCCCACCCCCGGCCAACCCCCATTTATATACTAAGCATGACGTCTAGGGTATGGAATATTCCATTGGCCATTCTGTTGTTCTGGATATGCTCCTTCTCAGCTTCTATGGGAAGCTGAAAAGAGCTCTTGAGAAGTATAAACATTGCCTAACAACAACTAAAACAATACGCATTATTGACATTCCTATCACAGCAATCACTGGAAAGAAAATTAATGCTTTCCCAGCTGAAACCAGGACATAATACAGCTAATAGTATTTGATGTAACATATTTTGTATGGCATTTAGCTTGGCATATGATGAAAATTTGGTTAAGAAACCAAGTTTCCTTAATTATAGATCTTAATTATGCAGATATGAAATTGTCATGTCACACTGAAAGTGGGTTAAATGTTGGCACACTGATTGGTATGAAAATGCAGTTGCTGGTGGAAATTTACCATTTACTTGGTGGTTTGAATGGAGTCCTCAAACAAGTGATAGCTGTCCTTCTGCTATTCAAAAGCTTTGTCTTGGAGATGACATACAATTTTTCTTAAAAAGTCACACAGGAGAAAAAAAGGTCAGCAGAGTGGTAAATACAGACATGAATAGAGAATCTCCTGGATTACTTGAGAAGCTGAATTCAAGCAAAAGTGGTCTGTTTTTTCAGTAGGATTTCAGTAAGATTCTGGGAATCACTAGCTGTATCTACATTAACAAATAATTTGGTGGAACAAGAGTGGAGTAGCCGATTAAAACAGCTCGCTTTGGGGTTTCTACATGTGGTGCAGTGTTTGACGTAAAATCAGATTTAGGTGGGTCTCCCAGACTGATCATCAGTTGCTAGTTCAGAGCCTGTGGCAGCGGCTGGGATGTGTGTGGTGCACGCTGGGGAGCAGCTTCCCAAGTACTTTCCCCCAGCAGGAATCTAGTTCCCACAAATCAAACCTGAGTGGGTGACCTGCACCCACATGTGGTAAGTGGGGTTAGGGCACCACAACTCACCTCTAAATCTCTCTACTGCACCAAACCCAAGTGTTTGGTGGATGAGGCCACTGAATCCACAAAGAAGGTGGGACTGGAGGGTTTGTGTGCAAGTTGAGCAGGAGCTGCTGAGGGAGGCTATCTTCCAAAGAGCTGGTCCCGAGAATGTTAAATAGGAAATGGGAGGCCACATCTGCCTTTGGCACCACTGTGGGATGTTGTTCTTAGTGCTGATTTCCACAATTAAAGAAGGATGCTGCATGAGTTGGAGAGGGTTCAGAGAGAAAAGCCATGGGAATGATGAAAGGTCTGGAAAACATGTCTTATTGTGATAGACTCGAAGAGCTCATTCTGTTTGTCTAACAAAGAGAAGATTAAGAGGTGACTTGATCACAATCTATAAATATGTACATGGGGAACAGAAATTTGATCACAGTTCACTCTTTGCTCTGGCAGACAAAGGATGTGATAAGGTCCAACCGCCGGAAGATGAAACTGGGCAACCTCAGACGAGAAGAAAGCGGTGTATTTTTAAACAAGAAGACAATTAATCACTGGAACTGCTTACTAAAGGTTATTGTAGATTGCCTACCCTTCACCATTCCAGAACATAGATCGGTGTTTCTTATTAAAGACATGCTCTAAATTACTGCTTAACAACCTTCCCTCTCCCTCCCTGCCAAAAGATCACCAAATCCCTTCAGAAAAAAAGAAATACACAGATGGCCTGGTAGAATGCTTACACAATGGCTTTCGTTTGCAATCAGCTCAAAATTAGGATAAACTCTGAATGTTTGTTTATTTTCTTTATTTCCCCCAATTTTATTCACTTGTTTGTTTGCATATGGAGAAATGCATATACGCACATGCGCGCACACACACACACAGGTGTGTTTCCCACTACAAAGCTACAGATACAATGGCTGTAAAAAAATTACAGTAAACTGGTTTGCTAAATTTCAAAGATGTTTTGTTCTGACTAAAGATGTCCAGGTTCCACTGACAGTAATGTAATATAAAGTTTCATATTGATTTTTTAAAACTCTGGCTTCGCTGAAAGTCACCAAAAATTAAACACTTGGTTGAAATTTTTTCTCATAGGATTTTTCTTTGCAGCAAAATCAAAATCTTCCCGTGGAAAACTGCAGTTTTGTAGTAGGTGCATTCCCATTAGAAAATCACTGCACTGTGAAACTCCCAGCCAGCTCTAGTAATGATGGCCATCACAGAGAGGGGGAGAGAGAGAGTGGATTTCTTTACACTCTCTCACCCAAAAGAGAGAGAGAAATGAGCTTATCCCTTCCCTTTGTTTTAGCAGTCAAGTTTCCTGCCACTTCTTAAGCACAAAAACCATATGCGTTCGCATTTATTGCTTGGGTATCAAACTGATAATATATTAAAAGGATTATGATTTACTGCTGTAATTATTGGCCTCCCAACTTTCACCCACAATTATTGTGTGCATATATCTTCCGGCTTGCAAAATCCCCACTTGCCCATATAAATGATGTGATTGCATTACTCTGTACTTTCTTTGCTGCCCTAACTGCTCATTAGAGCAAACACCTCAAAGTGTGCATGTAAATACGTCGGGACTGCTTGGACTATCTGGCTCACTCCCTCTTTTTCTCTGTCTTTGTTTCTTTTCCCTCTTTTCCCTTGCCATCACCCCACTTTTTTTCCTGCTATTGTATATCACACTGTATTTTTCCTCCCATTTTTCCAAGTGTCCAAATGTTCCTGTCTTATTTATTTATGTCTGACGCTATTTCAGAGTGCCCAGTTCATTTCCTCTGGGACCATTCTGCTTTTATCTCTCTTCATTTAGATGCTTATTTCCTCCCTCTCTGCTACCCTACTCAGCTCCTCCAGTACATAGTTTTCCTCCCCTGCCCTGAATTTCTTTTCCCTCCCTTAATCAGATACCTTCTTCTCCTCAACATCTCTCCATCTCCTGTTTTTCCTCCTTCCTTTACGTTTCTTCTTCCTGTACATCCCTGTATGATCCAGAGGGACCACTTTACTCACCTCACCCTGTCTCTGCAAAGGAGCTTCCCCTTCCAGCCTTGCAGTTTTCCATGCTCCTTTTCTTCCACTCTGCTCTTCCTTCTGCGCTTGCCTTATTCTTTCTTCTTTCCACGCCTTCTACCTTTGCCTCTTTCATTTTATGGGGATGTTTCTGCTCCCCAGCCCCACATTTACCTGGGGGAGACGAGGGCTGAGGACAGCCCTGGCTGTCAGTGTGCTGTCCCATGTCTCCCCCTGGGCTGATCCCGCATCTCCCCGGTGCAGGAGAGAAGTGTTAAAGAACTCAGTGTAAAGGACATCGAAGGATGCTATTGCCCGTCCCGCTGCAGCAGCTGCGTCCCACCCAGCCCCGCTGCAGCCCAGAGCTGTGTGCGTGGCGGCCTCTCTGCGCTTGAAAGAAGTCATGGTGTTGCGTTGCCATTCGCGTCCCAGGGCCCAACAGTGCACCCTGTGCTGGCCAGTGCTAATAGGCAAGTGAAAGCACCCCAAGGGCCACTCACTTCCCTCCTGTAAATCCGCATGTGGTTTGAGGGGATAATTTATGAGGTGTCTCTGTATACTTGATCTCTTGTATTTTTTTCCTGCTGTGAAGCCCGAGGCCGTCCTTCACAGCTCCTGCAGTAAACCAGGGCTTTGGGATCCGGAGTCCCAGGGACACCGCAGGCAGCGAGTGTCGGCTTTCATAGAAGTAGCAGGTGCTTTCATCTGGGAGCTGCCGTGCAGCCTGTGTCTGTCCTCCCTGGAGCACCGCTGCTGAAAGCCCTTTAGCAGGAGGGTGAGGCTTGTCTGGCAGAGCTTTGTCTCTTTGCCCCTCCAGTGCTCAGGCACTCCATCTCTTGGTGGGTTTCTGTCCTCTACCAGCACAGGAGAGTGGCTGTCTCAGGCCCTTTTGTCCCCTCTCAGGTCCAGCTGAACTAGCTGATAGCTAAGGTGATCCCACCAGTGAAAAGCAAGAAAGGAACAAGAAGAGCAACAGGCTTTAGCACAGAAGGGCTTAAAAGAGGTGACGGAAAGGAAATTCATGGGAAGACCATCTCCTGTACCTCCTCCGTGGCCATTCACTCCCACGACTGGGTGCCCACAGAGCACCTCCTCTGCCCTCTTGCACAAGGAGGATGTGGCTGATAGCTGACCTTGCCTTTCCTATGGGAGAAATAACAGCAGGACTTTCGGGATGCCCTCTTTGCATACTGGGAAGACGTACAACTGCTTTGTGAAAACCAGCGTCTGTTTAAGCCCCATAAGGACCGTCAGAACAAATACTCTAAATCCCACAGAAATGACCTACCATGTAGGTCTCTGAAAATATTTTTTGGGTAGTGAGTGTAAATAAGAGAAAAAGGAACCTGATGTGCTCCAAAAATCTCTGCCTCAAAAGTCTTGAACACGGTGAATATAGGCTGCAACATTTCTGGAGCAAAAAAAACCCGAAGATGTGCCTTCACTCCCGACCCTCCAGTCTCATGATGTTACAAGAAGAGAATGAACTGGCTACAGACAGAGTTTTTGGAGTCGCTGTCCTATCAACTAGTGATTATCAGATTGTCTGCCTGTAATGGCATATCCAGTCACATGTTTTCCCCATCAAACCCAAAATAATTGAAAGGAGGAAACGAAGGAGTGTAAGAGCCCAGCACTTCATTCTTCATACTTCAAGAGCTGCAGCAACAAATGCTAAGGGAAAATTCCCAAGTGAGAAATGATACCAGTTCAAGGTCACATAAGTTGATGCATGGAAGTACATTATAAGAAAACTAGAAAGCTATTTTGGGGACTGTCATTGTTTATTGAATGCTTGGAGAGATTGTTTTGATGTTCTGTGCCTGAGCTCTGGGTTAGCAGTTAAACCCAGGTTTCTAAAGCAAGGGGCTGGGAAATGGGCAATCCTGTATGCTGCTCCTGAGGACCAGAAGCTAAACTGGTCCCTCTTTTCTGAGCTTCTGAAAAGTTCCCATTTTCACACTCAGGACCATCGACATTATGTGTTCCTAATAGCACTGCAGTAAAAGCTAATTTCTTAATTTCTTAGTGTGATGACAGCCTGTTTCATGGGGAAGCACTATATGTTTTTGTTACTACAGTCCCTCATTAAAGGCAATGTGGAGCCACATTATCCAGGGAGAAAGTGTGTAAGAGGGGCTGTACTTTGGAGAAATGTAGTACTTCATGGACCTCCCACACATAGCGTGGTGCAAAATGTGGTACTGTTTTCTTCCAGCAGCATGGGGTGAGGGGATCTTTTGGGTGCCTCCTTCTTACCAGAGGTACCCCTTATGAATCAGGCATCACAGGGACTGTGAGGAAACACAAATTATGGATGAGGGGGCCAAATTTCAGCAGGCATAGGCGTGCGATGGGATGCCTACTGCATGGATATGTGCCTGCCTTCTCTGTCCTTACGCCCCCGTGGGGTATGTTTGGGCTGTGGGCAATATAGGGGATGTCCTGGGTTACCCCATGGCAGCACAGGTAGCGCTGGGAGCAGGGTCCAGCCAGCCTTTGCGTGGGTCATGCTGGTGTCCACCCTGGGGCAGGAGCATGAGCAGGGGTTGGCCCAAAGCTTCATATCCAAGTGTCTGTCTTTTGGCTTGTTAGGACTGCAAGCTCCATTGAGGACTGCTTGCACTAACCAAAACTCTGCCTGAAGCTAAACTGGGGGTCAGGTCATGCAGGAAAACTGGCCTCACCTTCCATCTTCCTGCGGGACCCAGGGCGGCTTGTGGTTTCTCCAGGAAGGGCTTTTCTTCCCAGAAACGCCACGGTGGGCCCGAGGAAGTCTTCCCAACAAGAGCATCATTGATGGCAGTACATTTCTGCTGGCCATTTCAGATCTACCAAACAAATGGACAGCTTGTATGAAAAAAATCCCCTGTGAGGGCTAATAATAACAACATTTGCGCTGCTCCACCCTTGCTCTGTGCAGTCATTGCAGATGACGAGCACGTCCACACGGGGACTGACCACTGCGTGTGCTGGGGCGTAGGGCTGCCCCCAGCCTGGGAGCACCTCCCTATTATTATTAATAATAACCATCTCTCAAGACTGGCATGTGCTGCCTGTGCTTACTCCGGCAGCTGAAGCAGAGTCTGTAAAACAGGTCTAATTTTAGAGCAGCCCAGACTGAGCACAGAGTGAGACCAGACCCGGGAAATTTTGAGTTTTCATTGTTTCCTCAGCTGTGGGTGAAGAGCTCCCATGGACATTTGGGAGAGTTTTTCCCAGATATGTGAACCCTCGCCTCTAGCTGCATCTCACACAAGCTCTGTCTCCAAAACCCTGGTGACATCAGCCTCTTTTTTTCTCTTTGTTTCCACGTCTTTAAAGTGGGAGACTGTTAGTTTCCTACCGCGTTTCAAAAAGGAAGAAATTAGTTGTGAGAATTCATAATGAACATTGCTCAAGTATTTGAATAATAAGATATTCAGCGCTTTGTTTTGTGAGGTAGTGCTTCAGATGTAATGCAATTTGTTTGGGCTTCCTGGGAAATTATGAGATGCACGTGTATGTGTGTGTATGGAGGGGGCAGGGAAATCTGAGACCTGTTTTTATATGTGCAGGGAAAGATTTACAGAACCGTGTTTTCTGATGTCTTCTTGCCATCAGTCAGTTTAATGGTGCTGTGTGCTGCTGAGCTTTTAGTGTTTTGTCATTTGGCAATAGCGGAGGGAAAACCCACGGCGAGGCCGGTCCCTGCTCGAATGCCGTATATTTGGAAACCTTAACTAGCCCCTGCTGTATCACTGCGCACGTAGCTCCAACACTTTGTCATGTGAAAGGCTATCCGGTAGCACAGCGAACGTGGAGTCGTTTCAGTTGGCATATCAGAACATGTTGCACAAGGAAAAGTACTCTTTGCACAAGAGGTTTTTCTTGTAAACAAACTGACCGGCAGGCTAAAACAAAACTATTGAGCTGTAGCAAAGAAAAAGGAAAAGTCACACTTCCTCTGCGTTCAGCAGGCTGTTGTCAGTCGATGAAGTCTGCTATTGCCGACCCTAAGAAGGTCTATTTTGTTGCTGAAAGAGGTTTTCCTGTCCTCTGGATGGATTAATGTGATCTTAGAATATCCTGCTCTTTCTATTGCAGGCTTTCATCTATGCCTGTTGTGTTAACATCCCCCAGGAAACAGGAGTCAGTGTGACATTGTTGGAGGTGAGCGGTGGTGCCAGCATTATTTTCACTTCCATTTTACTAAGTGGCTGTAGCGCATTCTCATTTAATGCTTCTATACTAATTAAACCTATCATTTAAAAATATTCTCATCAGGCTTTAAATGTTCCCCTTTGGTCCAGGAGCCAGAATAGGCTGTGTGTAAGCTTATTTGTTTGGAAAATGAGGATCAGAAAAGTAAGAAAACAAGGAAAAAGCTCTTGGAGCATGAGGCGGTGAGCACCAGTTACGATAGCTAGATGTAAGTCAGGCCTCAAACCACAGAGCACTTATAAGGTATTTCTGTGAAATGTTTAATTACACTGAAGCTGTATTACGGGTGGACAAGGGAAGGTATTCAGTGGTATAACGTAACAATCCCTATTCTCTGGCCCTGAAGACAGAGGGTTTCTAGCAGTTTCTCTCCGTGCAATGTTGTTTCCTGGATTTTTAGATGTTATGGCTGGAGGGACTTTTGCTATTATCTATTACAACACAGCCTGTGGGATTGAATCACCAGCTAGAACAGATAGGGCGATAGCCTGTCTTTAAATACAACACATGGTAGAGAGTCTATCCCATTCCTACATAAATTGTTGCCGTGTTTAATGCCCTCCCTTGTTAAAATCTTGGCATTTATCTAGTTTGGATTAATCTAGTGTCGGATTCCACCTACTGGATGTCGTGTCTCTGTCTGCTAATTCAGAGATCCCCCTGGTATCAGAAATATAATACAGCTACTTGCAAGCTAAGACCGAACAAAATTTGGTATTTTCACACAGTGGGCAGACACGACTTGTCAACATTTGGTTTTGCTCCAAATTATACCAGAGAGCTTCCTTTTTAACATAAGGAAACCCCAGAATGGAAACATACAAACAAAAAAAAATCTAAACAAAATTATCTCTTTCTTTAATGTAAGATCCTTGTTGTTTGAATTTGCTGAATTGATTGACCAGGGCTTTCTTTTGTGTCAGTTCAATATTAAAAACAAATATTTTCCCATAATGCTGCATTGCTCCTGGGAATTATAGCCTGAACAAACGCTATCCTTATTCAACTTAGGCAGAGGCTTCTTGGCTGGATTACAGCTCCTGTAATGTTATATACAACTCTGAATTAAGTGACAAATTACCCTATGGCTGGACTGTAGGAGAAAACAGGTACCTACGCTGCAGATAAATGTGTTCACAAGAAGGTGAAGTTTAAAGTTTCCTTGAACAGAACAAGTTGAATTGGAGTGGCTTACAGTGAAATATTTCATTCTGCTTGTCCTGAAGGAAAATTAACATTATTTTTTCTTTATAGAAATTTGTGTGGAAATTTCATTTTCTATTGTTGAGACAGAATACCCAGCCAGCTCTGTTACAAACCACAGACAAATCACCATTTATTTTCCTATTGGATAAATTAAATGAATTGAGATTATTATTCTTTTTTTCAGTATCTCACTAACAGCTTTTGCCAATGGCAAGTATATTTGTAATTATTTCTTGAACTCTTTCCAGTTTGTCATAGTATTTTTTAAAATATGGACATCAGAGCTGGACCTGCTCTCCTTCTACTACTAATAGTCCAAGGAACAGTGAGCATCTGCCTTTCCATCCTTGTGTTTTATAGTCCCCTGCTTGCACATACCAAGATCACATTTTCTCTCTTCGTCAGTGCATTGCATGGGGAACTGTTGTGCAGCTCAGCTGGTTATCAGCCGTGACTTCTAAATCCTTTTCTAAGTCTCTGTTTCTAAAATATAGCCCACATCCTCAGTGTACAAACTATCTGGGACACTCAGAATTATGCTTAACTGTACAATAAAATATGTTGGTGTTTTTTTTTTTTCCTAGTGAGCTCAGGTTACCATACAAACCAGAATGCTTGTAGAACAGATCTGCTTTTCTCATTATTTACCACTCCATGATTTTTGTGTCATCTGCAGACTTGGCAAGGAACGGGTGTAGATTTTTTATACTGGATCACAGATAAACATATTAAATAATGAAAGTAAATCCAAATGGGCCTCTTGTTAAATATCCCCACTGTAAGGGCACTCTCCATTGAGTTACTCTGGGGACTTCTGAGTTTTTAGTATGTTTAGTATGTGTTACACTGTCTTTCTAGAAGATCCATTTTCTGGTATGTTGTGCTGCCCTGAACTTGGACGTTAGCGGGAGTGTACTACATCGGAAGAGTTGTGTAAGACAGTTAACCTTTGTAGCTGCTGTCTAAAAACACCCTGCTGACTTTGGGAATAAAAAATAGTGAATTAGAACTATAATGGTATCCAACGTATCCATCCGCCCAACTGTAAAACAGCCCTATTCTGCATCATTGACCAAAACCTTATCTTTTTTGTCTACCCTGTTTTTTGTCTTACACTTATGGGAATTGTGTTTATAACATCTGATATGTTTATAACCTTAGTGATGTAAGCTGGGAATACATATTTGGTGCTTTGATACTTGGCTACTAAAGACGTCACATTATTCTTTACACATATCAAAGCATTTTTCACTGCATTTAAATTTTACTCTGGAAGGTTGATTGCTTTTATTAAGTAGGTAGAAGAAGAAAGTACAGAAGAAGGTAGAAGAAAGAGTTTCCTGTTTTTAACAGTAGAAATAGCTGGAGCTGGAAGTGTGACAAGTGTGCTGCAATCCCACAGAGTGATACTGCCCTGCAAATCACAGCCATGGTGAGGGTGCGTCTGGAGTCCAGCCTCTTCTTGCCAGGAAGTTTGACACCATTTTCCTGTCTAGGCTGCTGCCGATTTTAAAGTTAATAAATAAGGTCTGTGTTAATGGTTTACACTCAGTTGACACGAAGCTAAGATTTTGCTTT
Source organism: Ibidorhyncha struthersii (assembly GCA_013398815.1). Lineage (NCBI taxonomy): Eukaryota > Metazoa > Chordata > Aves > Charadriiformes > Charadriidae > Ibidorhyncha > Ibidorhyncha struthersii. The sequence continues at coordinate 55,010 of VZSZ01005691.1, forward strand.
CACCTCTCCAACAGATTAGGTGGGTCCACCAGGAAACATGAAACCAGGAGCTGCAGATTGCAGTATCTCTACCTGGGGACCTGCTTCTTTCATGCCTCCTCAGCAAGACATGGTAGCTGTGATCATGCCCTGAGATGTAGCGTTAAGCACTACCGCAGAGTAGAACCTTGTTCTCTCCAGGGTAGCCTTAGGCTAAAGTCAGCTGTGGTGGACAGCCCATAGAAAACAAATTAATGCCATGTGGCTTACATGTCCAGTGCACAGCCCTGAAACAACCAAGAGTCATGGATCAAAAGTGAAAGTGCTCATTGTTTGCACAAAGAGTTTGCCGAATACATCAAATACAGTCATGTGTGAATCCAAGGAAAGCAGTGAAAGGGAAAACAGTTGTTCAGGAGAATAATTTATTAGGATTAATTTCTCTGTTTTCATTCCTTCTTCACAACTCTTTGGACTGGAGGGTTGTCAGCAATGTTTTAGAAACTGGACGCAAAATCTCAGTTAAACTCATCCCTGTGTAGAGGCCCAGCCTTAAGGTTTTTATTACACTACGGTGCTATGAAAGTGGTTTTGAAGGTTGCCCTGGTGCATGGGCCTGGTGACGCCCATCCTCTATGATCTGGTGATGCCTCAGATTGCTGCCTGCAGGCCCCTGCTTTCTTACCATGTCCCTATTTGCATAAGAAAAGACTTCCTATTTTAAAACCTTCCCTAACCTACAAATTAGTGCAGATGAATGGCCTCTTGTTGGAACTGGAGTGGTTATCCTAGTTCCAACAATAGCACAGCCAATGCCAGATTTTAAACCCTCATAATGCATATAATTGTGCGATATTATACCAGAGGGGAAATTTGTTCTGTAGTCCAGCTGGTGATTAGCTTTACATTGAGGCAATGGGATTGGATACCCCTTGAAACTTTATCCTGGTTAACGTAACTACAGCTGGTATTTTGTGGTATAGCAATTCAACCCATACTCCAGAGAGCAGTCCCACTGGGACAGACCTGGAAGTTGTCGCTCAGATTTTACTTAGGCAAAACTTTCGCTACCTTCAGTTAAAGTTTTGACCCAATAAAGTCCAAGTGTGAGCGCCAGGAGATGATCCACCAGCATTTCTTTGTTTATTGGGCCTTATTTATTCACTCAAATAAGGATTACAAGATCAAACCCCAAACTAGGCCTAAATACCTGCTAGAAATGTAGGAACTGCTAAGTTGTATTTTATTAATAGCTCATCTACACTAATATCCCAGCATTACTGACAGCAGCTACAACACTTCTTTGGAGGTTACTCATAACTCAGTTTACTGTGCTTACCTGCTTATTCTCTAGGATTACATTAAACTGATAATTAATGGATGGCTAACAAACAGAACCATACCTACTTATGGCTATTCCCTTATGCATAACCACTTCTCAGTGTGGATGGTCCTACTGTTCCTTCTGTCTTTAATCTCTTTTTGAAACTTATGAACTAAAGTACATTCAAAGCATTTACTTTGACGGAAATTTCCAAAAGAGGAATTGTCTGTTATGAAGAATTCCCTCATGTATCAACCTCTTTTGTTTTCTTCACTTTTATTTTTGTGAAAATAAAATTCAAAATTATTTTTTGAAAGTTAATTGCACCATTGCTAATATTTTTATGTTTAACCCATTTTCAGAAAAATCTTTTTGCCATATAAAATGAAACAGCCCAATACCGAACAAAAAAGCACATGAAAACCAATGCCAGTTGAGAGAAAAAAAGATTCTTCGTCATCTCTCATTCTGACAGTTAAAAAATTATGGCTTAAAATGCATTTCAAAATCTAGTTTAAAAAATGAAAAATGTCAACGGCACTGATTTTTTTCAAGTGAAAACAGGGCTGAAACTCTTGAGTAGCAAACAGAACAGAAAAAGCTCTCGCCTCAGAAAACAGTTAAGTCTGTTTGCTATGGATATGTTTATTTCAAAGATATGTGGTAGCAGTAATCTTCAAAAGGTATTTTGGAATTGCAAACAAATCTGTCTTCTTTCACTTGTTGCATTTTGTTTCATTTTGAGTGCATTTTTTTTATTCTAGAAAAGTATGAATAGAAACATACTCGCGGACTTCTACACATGCTGTATTTTATATATCTCTAACATATGTTTTCCTTTGTCCATTGTAAAATAAATGGTCCTGTTTATTCTTTTTTTACGTATATCTCCTGTAGAAATTCCCTCCCACGCTATTAATTCTTTGAATCATTTTCATTGCAGCATTTGGAACCTTTTAAATGTCTTCTATGTCTTGTTAAACAGGATCAAAAAGGACTCCAGAGCTGTAGATGAGAGCACATCTTCACCCTTTCCACAACATAACAGTCTATATTATGTTTTATTCTTTTTTGTAAAAAAAGTCTAGCATCTTTGTGCAATAAGCCACCCAAAATAACACCTCCATGCTGAAGATACAGGAGAGTTAGGACTGCCAGACTGGTTGGGTCAGACCAAAAGTCACAGTAACCTAATAGTTTTTTGAACAGGAGTAAACAATGGCCGAACTGGAAGAACAGAGAGCGGGGCAGGCTGGACGGATGCTTCCCCTCTCCGCCCTTCCCGCAGTCTGTCTCAGGTTGCAGCTAAGCCATCATTTTTATAGCCACTAATGGCCTATTCTCCACTAATCTGGATAATCCCTTTTTGACCACTTTTATACCTTTGCCTTCCACAAACCTCTTTTGCAATCAGTTATGGGACTTGGCCTGTACTGTGTGAAAAACTACATCTTCATTTGCATTGAACTGGTTGCCTCATGGTTTAATGGGTGCCCCTTGGACCTAGCACTGTGAGAAGCAGTGGTATTGTTCCCTACCTACATCTGTTGCACCATTTGGAATTTTATTTTATTTTCCATCCTTTTCTCTTTATAATTTCCTTAAAGAGCTGGAAGGTTCATATAGTCCCAGGAGCTGAATGTCAAAGGATATCTCTAGTGAAGTAGGATTAAAAAAAGGAGAGAAATAAAACTCTGATTTACTGAATGTGTTATGATAGATGTGATTAAAGTCTTGAAAATAAAAACTAATTGGACTTAATTGTGAGGCCAGTTGCTCTAGTAGAAACATATGTAGAGTTTATATATTTGGCTGGTATACTCTGTGGAGGCTAAGCTGGCCAATGGAAAGATATAAAGGAACTTGGCAGTGTAAATAATGCAATTCATTGAACTAAATGTTTTGCATAAATCGATAGGCATTGGGATTCATGTTTAAGCATGGGACTGAAGGGTAACCTTCTAGGGAAAGTTCTGATGTTGAAGCGCATACCAGAAAGTGAAAGACAGAGAAAACTAAAAAGATCCTTTGAAATAATTCCTGGTTTACTTTTGTCTTATGAGAGGTTGGTTGCTTAGTTGTGCTGCCTGTGAAAGTGCCAGTTGCTTTATAAATGATTTGTGTTACGCCCAACATCTGAGGATGGTTTTGAATCACAGAATGTCACATTTTGCGGGCAGTCAAATTGTGCCTGCATGGGCGCAGACCTGTGACACCCACTAGACTATATTTCCCTGAGCTTTTTGGAATTGGTATTGGTGCCATTTGACTTGTTAAGTATGGTGAGATGTATTCAGCAGTTACACTTGTACATAGTCTTGTTGAGAAATTCTACATCGCGAGACATGCATTTATTCATACAAATGCTTGAGTAATCTGCAGCCTATGAGCTCTTTTCCATCTCCCTAATGTCTGTCCTTCGGTGGTGTATTGTAATTTTGAAAAAACTACTAAATTCTCTTTGCAGCCCAATTTTTTCAGCATTTACTAAACACTAATTACCACTCCCTGAGTAAAACCTTTCTGCTAAATGCATGCAATACACATTAAAAAGCTATCTAAATAGGGCATATCTTAGGATTTAGCAGGGAGTTGGCTGAAATGTCTCATAATTTCTTTTCAGTCTTCAAGAAAATGATTCAGAAGGAAAGGAAGCAAAATAGCCTAAAGCAAGAAAGGGAGGATAGGGCTGGTTTGCACTACAATGAGCTCAGCAGGCTCCCTGGGGAAAGCTAAGGAAACTGGTACTGTGCTAATTCCCTGCTGCACCCTGTCCCTCGAAGTGATGAAGAGGCATACACCTTTTACCGATGATAGGAACAAAGCCAAGGAGAGATTTAAATCTTTCTTGGGCTGCACGAGAGCCTCATGTCAGCAGCACTAGTGCCCAGGACAGTAGGAAAGGGGGGGGTTCATGCAGCTGGTGCATGGAGAAGTGGACAAACTTCTCCAGAGCAGGTATTGGGAAGCAGCTAAAGACCCTATTAGTTAGCAGTAGCCAGGCTCTCATCAGCATTTACTTTTGAGTTGCACATCTACAGTGAGTGGCAGGACCCTGTAGAAGAATCACATAATGCATTGTGTGGGTAGCTTGACACATGCCCTGCACAAGGTGGCTGGTGGACTAATATGCTGATCTTACCAGTATAAAAGCTTGAGAAAATTAGGTTCCCAGAATCCCCAGAACCACAGGGCCTGTGGAGATGGACAGATGATGTCCTGGGGCTTGGAAGGAGCACCCAGCAGTGGGCACAAGGGCTGTGCTCTGAGGCTGTGGCTGAGTCCCTGTGGTCCACAGAGGGACCAGGGAAAGAGGCTGTGGCTTCCCACAAGTCAATTGTTGGGTCCCTCCTCTGAGCACGGAGGCTGCCCTTGGCATGCTGGCAGGGAGCCGGAGGTGGGGAATTCGTGGCCCTGGCAGTGAGTGCAAGGAGGTGCAGGTGGAGAGCAGGTCTCAGGCGCAGGCTTGGGACACTCATGGAGGGGGTGCAGAGTCCCTTGCTCTTGAGCAACAGCTCCTCAAGCCCTGTGACCACTTTAGTAGAGCTCAGGTGATTTATCAGTGAGGCACTGGTCTTAGCACACTTTTTCCTCTCCGGCAGGAAAATGATTACCTATCCAGCTATTGGAAACATTAAAAATTTTCATACTAACGAATCCCTGTCTGTTGCCTTCATTATTGTGTGAACCACAACAATTTTGAAGATACAAGTATTTTCCATCAAGACTATGAATAACACCACTTGGCAAACGATCCCTCTAACAAAGAATAAGCCTCCAACTTTTTTTTAGTGACTTTACATACAATGTGCCTTAATTACTGGCAAGCATGTCAAGAGCCTATTCCCACATGTGTCAACACTTCCTTAATACACTATAATTCATCATGTTAGCATGGCAGAAACAAGGTACTCTACATCTTTACACACATCCTTCTCCAAGTTCTGTTTCTGAACTGAGTATTAAATGAACAGAAAGTCTTCATCGAGCGAACAAAGAACAGACCACAGCATCGAAACAGTAAGGTCCCCCGAGTCAATCAAAGTCATACATCACAGAGCACTTTATCATATTCTTCACAACACTGTCTAAATCCAAGAAGCACTGCTTTATTGTCAAAAGGACATTCACTTAATAACAGCAGTAAATCCAGAAAGGCAGGCTAATTTTAGACAGAAAACTTGGCTAAGAGAGAACCCTATCGTTTCCCACTCCTGACATTTTTATTCATTGAGTTCATTTTCATGCTAGTTGTGTGATTAAATGCAGATAGGGATTTATTTCCTTTTAATAAAAAAATACATGATTCTGAAAAAAGCCAAAATTGCAAATAAAGGACCTGATCCTTTTCCCACAGAAATAAACAATAGTTTTGTTGTTGGCTTCAGCGATGACAGGAATCGAATCCATGAATCTCTGTTGGAAGAAAAGGTTAAAATTCCATTTGAAAACTCTTCTTGGACCATACATTAACTCTCTGGCAGTTCTGGGGGTAACCAAGAACCAGCATGATTTCTTTTCTAATCTGCCTGCATGTGTGTGCGAATGTATGCAGTGGTATAGGGAGCCATTTCATAAAGAAGCAAGTGAAAATAAATCTGTCCTCAGTGTGTTGAAGTGAAATGTTTTATTTGCACTCATAAACCAAAGTGCTTGCTGTATTTTTGCATTGCAGTTTTATTGTCAACAGTGATACAATCTCCCTTCCTTATGCATATATCCTTGTACAGAGCCAGGGATCTTAGATGAAGGAAAGAGGTAACATATAGTGAAAGTAAATGTGAGAAACATTGAGCCTTTTGAAGAACTGGATGTGAGCTCCAGAGAGAGCATATATCTTCCCTATTAATCACTAAATCAAAAGTAACTGGGTTTCAGATGTCTTCATAACAGGATCCAATTTTTTTCTTGGGTAGCAATTGCTTGTGTAGAAATTACTTAAATTCAACTGAGGACCAAATTTTGATCTTCCTTATGCCACTTTAAAACTGTCAGGACTCTACTGAATCAGCTGAGCTATTCTCTAATAACAATCTTAAAAGAGATTTTAAAAGGTGGTGCTCAAAGAACTGGATATTTTTAAAATGGTTTATATCTTTCCACAAGCAAAATTGAAAAAAGAAGAAAGGTTTTTATTTTCAGTAAGAAACGTACTTTCCTTCAATGGTGTACATTGCCCTGCGCCGGTGGTACAAAAGCAGTTATATTTCTACCATAGCTGTCCTGAATGAATGGGCTTTGTGGCAGGAGAACAGGACAAGGACTCCTCCACCTACTTTTTCATCTGCTCCACAGGTGCTTCCTACGGCTTTCCCGTTACTGTATGGTAGCAAGCAGAGCTGAACAAATAGTTCCTAATAAGTAACTCAATAACTTTCACCTCTCCTTTTCTGTTCACAAAGTTTCCATCATCTGACCACAATTTTCTTTCATTTGATCATTACTGAAATTTATTCGGAGTGATTCATCAAATAATTTCTATGAATAATTCTTGGTCTGTAGCTTGTTTGCAATCAGTTGGTCATGAGTATACTGATACTTGAAATTCAAGCTGTTTTGGCTGGATGCAAAGAATGTTCCCTAAAAGAGTATGTTTAACATTCAGAATCTTTTTTCCAGGGCAATTTCTCCCCATTACAAGTCTCAACTTGACTTTGCACAAGTATTCCGCAATATTAATTTTAGGTGATTTTTGGTGAACATTCCTTGCTACAGAAGTAGCAGGTTCAAGTACTCACAAAAAGCAAATGCAAGAGGATTTGCAAACACAGGTCAGGCCAAATTTCTGTCCACACCTGAATGAATATTTTCAGGACATCATGCAGAAGTGACAAGCTTATATTGCAGCTTTGGCATCAGTCTGCTGCTAATTAATTTCATTGTAGTTTTACAATTGATGTGAGAGAATGATAAACTGATTCTGAGCACAGAGATGTAGATGTTTTTCTGGTTTCTGTGCATATATTCGTTTGCAGTTGCATTACAGTATGTGCAAAATGGATGTGTTATCATTGCTTCATGTGTAGAACACATTACAAAAACACTAATGTGTGTGATCCACAGTAAGGCACACACATAATGTAATGTGGTTTGGATCCAAATATGTTTGCTGCATCTGCCAGAACTTAAAATGACAGTAGAGTTTGTTTCTTAAGGCAATAGTTTGGTTAAACAGGAACATCCAAAGCCCATCTGACTATTTCTAAATGAGTCGATAGGAGTTTGGGTTTTTTTTCCCGTTGTTTCAGTGAACAGAGCAATGTGGAAGGATTCTTCAGGGTAAAGATGGGCTTGGAAAGGCTTTGTTTGTCCCTCCCCTACAATACCTTTCTGGAAAAAGCTTTCTCAGTTAGGACGGTTAGGTGTTTCTTGCACTGTTGAATAGGATTGCCAGAAGGAGTCTATTCCTCAAGGCACTGACTGCAGCCAAGTTCTGGTCTGTTCTATACATGGTAAAGCTATGTTGCTTAGCTTTCAAAATATAAAATAACCTATTCATCTCAAATCTCAAATAATATATTTAATCCTGTTATTGTCTTTACTAGCTCACTAGATAACTGTTGAAGCAAAGTGTTCCTGTATCAAACAGGTTTATACTCCCTTGTATGTGACAGAGACAGTAGGGAAGAAAGATGTCCCCCCCTCACCCTCTTCATCAGGTTTAATAGAAAAATATGGGCCAAAAAATATTTTTCTCCATGGAATTAATCTTTTTTCATTGTGTGTGCTGATAAATGTTATCTGGCAACTCTGTATGAGTTTTCAGCAGCAATTGGAAATTGCACACGTTAGAAATCTCTACTACAGACTAGCTGGTTACAGCCCTTGCCCCCTGACGAGGATCGTCTGGTCTGATGAGTATGAGCTATTTCATTTCTACTAAAGGAGAGTTATTGGTTGTGATTTCTTGGCTAATAGTAGTTCCTTCAAATCAAGTGTGGGTGTTTTCTTACACAAGCCCTAATCATCTGCCTAACAGGCTGATTCCCATTTACACTAAGGTCAGTGTAAGTAAACATCTTCCGCTAGGTTATAAATTACACTTTGAGCCTCTTTACGTTGCTAGGGTATATAAGGTAACTTTAATGTAACTGAAAGCCAGGCACTATTGACTTCAGGTCTGTGACAAATTCAATCCCCCTATATCAGCTGGAGAATAGCCAGGGCAGGAACTCATTGCCTTCCTCCACAGTGTTTTGGGGGTGGACATCGGTCCTCTCTAACCTTTCTGCCTTGGGACACAGCTGAGATCCTGGAGCAGTGGAGGGAAAGAAGACACTCCTCCCAGCTCTCTAGTTATTAGGGGTGTGAGAAACCCTCGTGTGAGCTCCTGTTGCCTCTCTTGTGATAATGCAACAGACTGAAATTTGGGTTCTTGGTTTGGGACTAGCCCTCAAATCCTTTCTCCAGAAAAAAGCAAGGGAATATTTTGAAAAAGAGAGTGCTGCTCCCTAATCCACCTCTTATCCAGAAGTGTGTGATGTACACAACAAGCAAGACCACCGGTTGTGTTTCCTGTGCTATTCCCACATCTCCCTGTAGCTGGGACATATTAGTTGGACTGTAGGGATTAGGAGAAACAATTTCACTGCCTCCTGGTCAAGCCACAGATCAAGTATCTGAATTCCCTCCCAGGAGGCTTAAACTCCCTCAGAAGAGGACACCGAACCCTGTTTGTTATAAACACAATAAATCTCCCACGCTGGAGACATTCAAAACCCGCCTGGACGCCGTCCTGTGCAACCTGCTATAGGTAACACTGCTCTGGCGGGGGGGTTGGACTAGATGATCTCCAGAGGTCCCTTCCAACCCTGACTATTCTGTGATTCTGTGATTCTTCCCACTGAGCTTGTGCACAAAGGAGACAGCGGTACAGTTGCAATTGCTTCTTCTTCCACCCATGTTTGTGGTGAGATGGATTTATCCAACATGCCTGGAGAAGCTGGTAGTTCTGGGGAAACCAACTCTAAACGGCCCCTGGAGCTATCCAAAAGCTCAGTGGGATTCCTCAGGTCTGAATTTTGGAGATGACTGCTAATCACCAATGTGTTTCATCATCCCCTCCTCTACTCAGTGTTTTCATGGCTCTAGCCCAGTGATTTTTCTCTGTTCATGAAGATAAGCCCATTAATGGCATGACCAGAAAAGCATCACCTCTTTTTCTGTCCTGGCAGTTCCTTCAGACATAGGAACTTTTTCCCTGGACTTTGCTTTTCTAGTCCTTGTGTAAGGTAACCCATACCAGAGGATGCAGGACCCGTCCTTCTTTACACTGCCTGGCACAAGGCAGGCCAGCAGAAAAGCTAGTTTCACTCTGTGTGTCACCAAATACTTAGTAACGGACAAACAGCTGTAATTTTGACTTGTGTTATGGAGGCTTTGCTTATTCTATTAATTATACAATGGCATATTAAAAAATTACAGTGCAAAGAGAATTTTCCAAGTAAACACACATTGTGATTCATTATCACTGCTTTTTATTGTTGTTTGTCACTTGGTTTAATTTGGTAAATCCAGTGATTTGAAATGAGTCTCCAGTTCTTAGTGTGAAATAGGGAGGACTTATTGTTCAGTTTGTTAACTTAGTCATAAATAGTAAGAAAACCCGCACCAGTCAAAGTCAGTCACTAACGTAGGTGTTTCAGAAACAATTGTCCAGCATCACTACAAAGGAAGAAAACAGCTTGTGCTGAAAGGAAAAGAAATATTTATTTGCTCTGTGTGCAAAGCATGTAACAATCTACTGTCAAGAGCCAAGAACAGCTTCCCACTATAGAGAATAAGGCATCCATTACCATTCCCTCTGCTCTTCCTGTTTGCCTCTGCTATTTGGAAAACACTTCCCTCTTTCACTTCTGCTCCTCTATCCAAGCCTCAAAGCCTTTGCCTTTCCTAGTGTCCAAAGCATTTGCTCTTTCCCTTCTGCTTTTAATTCAGCTTTTAGGAAGCCTTGAGGTCACCTCTTCCTGTCCTCTTCCACAAGTTTCTTGCTGACAATTTTGTTGTTCTTTGTCACACACTTGGTTGACTACTGAGGTTGCAGGTGATGTGGCAAGACAAAGTAAAGATGGTAGGGTGGTTCTTGCAGGTCTGGAACATTATGGAGGCTTCAGAGGATCTTCTTCACCATGTGAAATGGCAACAAGATGAATAAAAGGCTCAGGATTAAGTACAGAAGAACCTAGTGAGACACGAAGATATTTTCCTGGGGTGATTCATGAAGGACCTGAGGCAATTCTTAAATGTCCAAATTACAGCCTTTATATCATAGAATGGTTTAGGTTGGAAGGGACCTTAAAAATCATCTAGTTCCAAGCCCCCCTACTGTGGGCAGGGACACCTTCCACTAGGCCAGGTTACTCAAAGACCCATCCAACCTGGCCCTGAACACTTCCAGGGATGGGGCCTACACATCTTCCCTGGGCAATTTGTTCGAGTGCCTCACCACCCTCAGAGTGATTTTTTTTTTCCTAATATCTATTATGTATTCTAGATCTCCCCTCTTCCAGTTTGAAGCCATTCCCCCTTGTCCTATCACTACAGGCCCTTGTAAAAAGTCCCACTCCAGCTGTCTTGTAGGTGCCCTTCAGATACTGGAAAGCTGCTGTAAGGTCTACCTGGAGTCTTCTCCAGGCTGAGCAACCCCAACTCTCTCAGATTGTTTTCATAGAAGAGGTGCTCCAGCCCTCTGATCATCTTCGTGGCACTCCTCTGGATGTGCTCTAACAGGTCCATGTCCTTCTTATGTTGAGGGCTCCAGAGCTGGACGCAATATTCCAGGCGGGGTCTCATGAGAGCAGAGTACAGGGACAGAATCACCTCCCTTGACCTGCTGGCCACGCTTATTTTGATGCAGCCCAGGATACGGTTGGCTTTCTGGGCTGTGAGTGCACATTGCCAGTTCACATTGAGCTTCTCATCCACCAACACCTCCAAGTCCTTCTCCTCAGGACTGTCATCAATCCATTCTCCGCCCAGCCTGTATTTGTGCTTGGGATTGCCCCAGCCCATGCGCAGGACCTTGCACTTGGCCTTGTTGAACTTCATGAGGTTGGCACAGGCCCACTTCTCAAGCCTGTCTAGGTCCCTCTGGATGGCGTCCCTTCCCCATAGCGTGTCAAACGCTCCACACAGCTTGGTGACGTCAATATGTCATATATGCCATCTCCTTCCCCAGCACATTACGATGCTCCACCCAGAGCAGCAAGGGTTCTGCCCAAAGCTTCATAAGGCCTTCAGAAGCTTCAGAAGGCAGCCTCCCTTTTCTGCAGGTAGAGCCCTTTCCAATTTCCAAACTGTGCTTACCATGCTGATTCGCTGTGACAGTAGTGTAGCTGTCAGTGCTGCACCCTGCACGTGTGAAGCTGGACTGGTGCTTCCAGTGGCCTGGGGAGATGGGATGGGAGCAGTGGAGGCTGCAAGTACCAGGCAAGCCTCCAAGTGTGGGATGCTGCCATGTCTGCTGGAACAGTACTCTCCAAACAGGTTGTCCTCTGAGAAAGAGCAGCATGGGGCTGGGTAGATATGTTTTGTGAGTAGGGTCAGCCTAGGTCTTCCCACAGGGACCATGTTGGCAAAGCAAGATGTAGCACTGTGACTGACTGGGAGAGCCTTGGTTACTACAAAGGGAGGATTGTGTGCAGTAATGATTAAAACACCACCACCAACAACAAACCAAACAAAAAACAGAGAAAAATTTGGTATGAATAAAAGTTACAATGTAAAATATAATGGATCCACCATGGAAAGTAGTGTCCACCAGACCCATACTGGATCAAATTTGTGCTTAAATCACAAGAACTCAAGTCCCCTTACTATTTCTAGATAGTCTTGGGACTCTTCCTTGCCATACGATATTTCCACATTAATTTTTCTACACCTTTCCCTCTGCACAACCTCATCTTTTTGATGAATCTGAGATTTGTCCACCAGTCAGAACAGGAAGTGTTTATTTTCCCTACCAGTACTTCATTGTGTGGCAACGGGCAGCTAACCCTGCTGAGAGCAGTATATCCAGCTAAGCAAAAATGTCTTTCCTCTTGCCATGTGCAGAGACTGCAAAGCTGCAGATCCACCAGGCATGCCAGCACCTTCTGTTTAAAATCTATTTTTCCTTTGGGTTTGGGCCAACTGTTCAAAGCCAGTTGCAGTTGTTGGGTCCAGACTGCTACGAAATGGCTTTCTTGGGTAGCGTCTAATACCTTTCCTTGACAGCGGGCTGTACTGGAACGTGTTTCCATGTGCTGGCTCGGGGTTAGACACATTCAGCATGTTGTACAAAATGGAGGCTCCAATGCAAAATGGAATTCACAGTTTGAGACCACCATATCCCACTGTGTTATGGCATAAATGGTACTCCTCCAGCTGCCTGGAATGGCACGCTCGCCACTGGTCTCCCTGCCCTGGAGAGAAAACAGTAAAACTAGATAGGGAGATGGACAATAAAAAAAGATTGAAGGCATGGAATGACTTCCATATGAAAAGAGACTGAAAAGGTTCAGATCATTTAGAGAGGAAATGAAAAAGAAAAGTGTATGGTAGAGCTATCCAAGCTAGTTAATAGAACTGGGAAGATAAATCAGATGCTCTTCCTTACCATTTTTCCTTACACAAAAAACCCCAGGGGAACACTCAGTGAAACTAAGACAGCAAATTAAAATTGATAAAATCAATTGCACAACATATATTTACTTAGGAAAGCCATTATTTTGGGATATCACTGAGATCAGGAAGACAGAGGGCATCGAAGAGGTACAGAAATTTCTCTGTAGTGGAAACACCTGTGGGATCTTAACTATGAATAAATAAACAGAAAAAACATAAACAATTCTATACTGAGTGGGAGACACGTGAAACATTCCTCTTGTTTACTGAACCTGGTTTTGATGCATCTGGAGACCATTTGGTGTCCCTGATCATGCACTGGCAACCTTTCACTGAAGCAAAAGGAAGGTGTCTCAGGAGAATGGAGATGAGGGAGATGTGCTGGTGCCCTCCTCTCCATGCCAGCACTTTGAGGAGTGCAGCCATCAGCATCTCTCAAAACCACTGGCAACTTCTGGATTTTAGTGGGCTGTTGAGTTTGGCATAAGGGAAAGACAGAATAATAAGGTATTAGGGAGAGGACCTAACTGTGTCGTAGCTCCTTGTCAGCAAGAATGTCTGCAGATCCCAAGACCTCTTGGTCCATAAATGCCCTTACCATGGATACATACCTATAGGCCCCTTAGGACAAAATCTAAAGAAGGATGTGGACGCCTAATGTACGATTTAGACTGTCACCAGGTGCCAAAATTTGAGCCAAAAAAGATCTTAGGTTCCTATAACTCTGCAGCTGTGTACACTGAGAAGTCCTGCTGGTTTGGCTGAGCTGAACCTAAATCTTTCAAAAACCTAGAGTTCAGGAGTCCCCATTGCTGGGGAAAGTGTTCAGAGCAGAAGACTGCAGAGCCTGGCCTGTTTTTTCTCTGGCCTCATGAATTCTCATTTTCCTTTTGGCACAGGGGCTTATCTTCATCAGGAGATCTGGGAGCTGCTCCACCAGGGAAACAAGCAATTGATGTGGTCCATGGTTGCATGGCTAGGACACATTCATGGGAGGGGGTGATATGGAGTCCGAGCACCCTAAGGCCAGGGAACTTACCTCTCTCTTGCTCTTTGAGGAAATCACAGGCTAACTGCTGAGCTGTTATACGTAAGACTCTCACCACCACCCCTGCTATTGAAAGCATCTCAGGCTTTCATGGCTGTCGGGGAACTTTAGGTGTGCTTTGAACATGTTTACTGGATCCAGCTTCCATGAACTGAGGCACAATCCATGAATCTCACAGTCTTTGGCAGAGATGGAGAAAAAATATTTGGCTCAGCCAGTATCATGGTTCCATTGGGCATGCTTTGTAGAAGAAATGTTGACGCCAAACTAAGCTTTCCTGTCCAAACTCAAGCGCTTACAGACTCTCAGACATCTAAAGGATTAAGCAAATCCTTTGTGGATCACATATTTGGACACGGGTGACTAAGCTCTGCCTAAACTGCTTGAGAAGTTGGTTTGTGCACATTGTAATTTTCCAGTTCCTTCCAACTAACCCTTTGGTGTTATATTGGTGATAATTACCTCTCTCCCTTTGACTGTCTGTCTCAAAGGGACATCTCTTCTCACTAGCATAACTTTTTGCACAACTGGTAGAAACCATCTTTTCTCTCAAATCACCGTGCTGATTAACGTAGCCAAATTCAGAGCAATTGTTTGCATTCCAGATTTAGTTCTGAAGTTTGCTGCCTGCCTTTCTGAACTAATGAACAGCTCCTGTACCTCGTCTATTTTTTCCTAACCATTTCAGCTGGTGTGATGCAAGATGCTATTTCTTTCTATTAGCTTTACTTTGTTTCCATGTAAGTGTTATGTGTACAAGAGCATTAAAAGTCTGGGAAAGACACATCCAATGTCACTGAGCGCTCTCAACAGCTCAAAAGAAAACCAAGCACTTTGTCTAAATGTGTACCTCTTGCAGCCAGAAGGTAACTATTCTGACCCTGAGAGGAAAGAGGAATGAGTTTTCTATCACTGACAAAGAACTGAAGAGCTCTGTAGGTAGAGACAGTTATTACAGTCCTGCTGCTCAGCCACTGTGCTCCTCACAGAAAAGCCGTGCAGCTGTTCTGCTGTTTTTTATGAGAGACTGACTCCTTTCCTAGCTGGTTGTACCCTGGGGGAGCTCCTCCAGGAATTTTGCCAGCTAGAGCAAGATTTGGGAGGGCCAAGGCCAGCTCCTCATCAGGAGCAGGCAGGAAGCAAAGACTACCTGTTGCAAAGAAATATGAAGAGCAGTGAAATATCCAGGGCGAGATTCATCCTGGTTAGCTGCTGATGTCAAGAGTAAAGATGTCCACACCTGCATTAGTCATCTACCTCCCCTGAGAGCCCATGGACATCTATTTAAGACATTCTGCATTAGAGCAAGATGAAGCACATCCAAAAGCGCTGTATTTCCCTCCACCCCAATGCCAAATGAGCCCTGTGGTAACTAGGTCAGACATAGCCATCTACATCCACCCGATCCCATCCTCAGCAGGCACTTGCTGAAGATGAAGTGGGTGGATGTTTGCCTCTTTGCTGAGACTGGCTGGCCCCATGGCTCTCACTCTATACAATCTGCTGCTGCTCCGGAGAGGGAGAATAGGCATCACCAACACATTAACTTTGCTCCCTGCTGCTTGTGCCAAAAGGGTGGTGGCACATCTGCATCTCTCCCCAGTCACATCTGGTTGAGGGCAGACAGATGCGGTAACAGACCTTCTGTACAAGGCACCTCCTGAGGGCTATGAGGGGAATACTCTGCCACAGCGTTTGAAGTAAGAGTGGCCAGTGAGAGAAGCATCCCTCTTTCTCTCATTTTGTTTTCACCCACATGGCATGTAGCTGCTTATAGGATGAGATCCGGCTCTCTAGGACATACACATGCTTGCATGTGTTGGATGCACACATATAGATGTGTGCCTGTATGTGGTTTATTAAGAATTAAAAATGCTTCTTTTTGCCTCAGACAGTGCTTCCAGTGCTTGCCTTTTCAGTTGGGGGGACTGTGTTTTTAATCTTGCTAATACAAAGAAAACAATGGACCTCTTTCTCTGCTAGCTGTAAAGGGTCATAAGTAAAATGAGTTTTGGCAGACTCGTTCCAACTAGACATGCAACCACATGCAAAAATGACTCTAAATTTAGCATGTCATTTGTCAGGGTTAACCCTTCCCTTCCTCAAAGAAAAGAAGCTTATTTGCTGTCTTCTTGTAGTCTGTATTTGCAAATGGGTCTTGCCTCTGTAAAACTCCAAACTGCAGGAATTTATAATGGCCTTTTCTTGTGTAAGCCTTTATTTCTCTTCAGAGTCATGATAAATGCAAGTTTATCCCTGCTTCTGGGAACAGGACACGGTCCTTTCATACGAGATTGGGTACACTGAAAACCATGGAAAGTGGTTTCCTCTCGTGTTTTGGATGGGGTTGGGATGGTCTTACTTTTTTGTACAGACCTTAAAAACTGTTGGACTCAACCCAGGGTATTTCTGCAGGTCCTGGTCACGAAAGTAGTTTAATGGAATAAGGTTACTGCTGTGAGAAATCACTGAACTTAAGTCAGTCCAGAAGTCTTTGAGAAATATTATATTGCACCTGAGACTTTATGCACACAGCCATTGGTGTAATACCTGTTACAGCAGGAGAAACAGGAACTGACCTTCAGCTGCAGCTATTTCCAGCAGGAAAAGAAACACTGAAAATGTCTCAGTCCATTTTCCAGCCAGTGAGGTTTCTGACCTTAGTGAGTGCTGTTTTGTATGGTTATCAAAGATAAATAACCAAGGGCTTCATTGCAGGATGAAGCTCACATAAATCCTTGGTTTAAGCTAAGAAACTGATGTCTATTGAGCAGTGCCAGTAATTATGTTGGGCAAGGCAAATGGTTTGGATGTATGAGAGACAGTGGGAGCTTACCCACTTTGAAATACATTTCTTGGAAAAGTTGGTCTGAATTGGTCTGATTCTGTCTGTGTTTCTCCCTCTTATTCTCTTTTCCCTCCCCCAACCAAGAGAACACCGTTCCCAGAAATCCCAGGGGACATTCCTAATTGAAAGCAATGATCATGAGTCATTCCTGTATATTAAGTGAAATAGTCTTGCATGCCTCCCAAGGGATAAAGTAATTAAACCCACTAGAGAAGGGCCCAGGAACTCCTGCTGTCCCTGCAAACCTTGAAATTAAAAATCAAGAAGATAAGCTAGTGGTACAGTATTTTCTTTCAAAACACATCTTTCTCTGAACTACTGGAGCCCACATACAAAGAGACAGAAAATGGATTGCATTTCTGACAGTTTAAGATTCAGATTTTGTCAACTGAGACTGTTTGTTCTTCTGAGCAAACTGTATGCTACACTGTCCTGTTGTCTGGGATATAATGGAATATAATGTTAGCCTCGGACAGTGGTTGTTGAGCCAGTGCCAGCCTCACTAATGAGCATGTGGTTTCAATAATAATATGGCTACTTGTAAGATGACTGGCCACAAGCCAAGCACTTAATATGGAGGGGGCAACAGATGTAAAAAAGTACCATCCCTGACATGATTGCATTTCCAAAAATTCTCTGGCAAAAAAGTTAAGACTCAGCAAATCGGGATAATGAAGAATCTCCCCATATCAGGAAAGGATGAAGCTCTGACAAATGAATAGAAGCCCTATGGACTTTGTGCACATATGGTAAAAAATAAGAAATATAAGAACAGGGGTGATAAAAGAACTGATAATTCTTCTCTGTGGAAAAAAATCAGGCTGATGATGGAGGGTGCTGGATTCCTTTCCTTTCCTTTCCTTTCCTTTCCTTTCCTTTCCT
>VZSZ01005693.1:0-92187 GCA_013398815.1 Ibidorhyncha struthersii
GTAGAGCACCTCTCCTTGTGGGCTCCTCCACCACCTGAGTTCTTGCTAATCCACATCTTTTTGCTCTGTTCCCGAAGTGAAGTGAT
The DNA here is from genome assembly GCA_013398815.1 of Ibidorhyncha struthersii. Taxonomy (NCBI): domain Eukaryota; kingdom Metazoa; phylum Chordata; class Aves; order Charadriiformes; family Charadriidae; genus Ibidorhyncha; species Ibidorhyncha struthersii. The sequence continues at coordinate 87 of VZSZ01005693.1, forward strand.
TTTGTTCATCATAGCTTTCAAAAGAGAAAAAGAAGTTTTGGTTTCTCTGATCACAACATGAAATTTGACATGTAATATGATTTTCCTATAAAGAAATTAGAAGGTGAAAAAAGCTTCAGAATGTGCATATCTTGATTTTTTTTTATTTCATGATTTCTAAGTCAACTTCACAATTTTCTGAATCTTTTAATAGTTGGCATGTAACATTCTTCTTTGCTATTTTTACTGACAGTATGAAAAGAATGTCGAGCACTAGCAAGGGCTTTCCAGACTGCTAAAAGAATACATCATGCTGAATCACAGTCAGAGCACAATTTGACTGTTTTCTTTTTCTGCTTTATCTGATTTTCTGATTATTCATATCAGCCATTTTCTCAGTGATTTCTTAGCTGGACATAAACATCATCGTAATGTAAACATAACATTTGAGGAGCATAGATAAATCTTGTTTGTTCACTTTGAAAATACCATTCATTATAACATGTATCTTTTAATCTTTGAACTTTGAACATGGCCATTTTGTTGTGATCTGCTGGGGTAAAATGCTGTTTGATCAGCAGCTTGCTTTCTCTCACAGTCACATCAAAACTAATTAATCAGACTCCTATTCTTGCCTTCTTTTCTCTGTTTCTACTCTTTCTGTGCATACTTTACTAATAAAAATAGCAACAGTAATTATAATAACATGAAACTGAAACAAAAATAAAAAACCTAGCATGCATTTATTTGCTGCAGTCACTAATATGCCAAGGACATCTAAGCAACCAGAGAGTCTTTCAAGGCAACTTTAGAAAAGATCTGTGTTTTAGTAACATTTAGAACTGTTACTCTACTAATGTAAGATACTGTGGTTTGTGAATTGACTTTACAGCTAACCTTCTGGGATAAATCAGGGAAGTAATTGACTGTGGTCAGAAGTAACTCATTGTCCCTAAATTTCCCCTTGCTCACTTCAGTTTTATGGGAATGTTTTTCCATTTCATTGAAGATTCACCTCTCTGATAATGTTGTTACTGTGGGGAACATCCTACTACCTTTAGCAGAGTGAGGTACAGGGTCAGACTCACATGACATCCCTGTCTATATCACCCAACTACAAAGTTTTTGAGTCTTTTTGGCAAGCTCAATTTGTGTCCTGTATTTTTATTTTAAAGTGTATACTCAAATAGACTAAGTTCATAAGAGCTAGAGATACAAAAAACCCCTAGAGATGGACTCATAGGTCTTCACACTCACAAGGGTAGAGCATTAATTGTAATATTACTGAGCATAGTTCCAGAAGACTCTGTAATGAAGCTAAGATGTCCTTCCTTTTTCCCCCTCCTCTCCCCCCACCTCAAAGAAAAAAAAAAAGGACCAATTAATCTAGCGTGAACGTTGTGGAAGAGGCAAGAAACCTCTTTTCTCCAGAGGAGAGAAGTTAGATTTGCATTAATGCACAGGTTTATCTAGGGGATAGAGGCATCATGTCTAACTGATAAGTTATCATGGGTGGGGATGTGAGGCTTCTCCTCTAGAGGAGGGCATAAGGGTGGATGATGCTACATGCAACGGTAGCAACTCTTCATCATTCCCCTTCACAAGTGTGTAAATACACCTTACATACACTCCAGAAAGAACAATTGAAGATCACAGAGAAGGAGCTGGGAATTATAAGGCATCAGGCCCAGGATGATATCACTGAGGTACCTCAAAACATAATGAAGGAGTTGAAGTAAAATATTTCACTCCTAAGGAAAAACAGTGCTAAACTGCCTGACAGAACAGTTCAGGTGAGAGGATACTTCAGAGCTTGTCTCTCCCAGACCTCTTCTTTCACAGCCTATTTCTGCAGCAAAACAGTTGAGTGCACTGTAGATATTTTCACAGCTATTTGTAACTTTTTGCCATGTAATTTGTATCTGAAGCTATAACTATGATTATGAGTTTTTGTAAAATAGCTTCTACCTGCGTGCCTTCTTTCCTCTTGAGTGAGATTATCTTGATTTAGTAGCTTATTTTTTTCCTTTGACCACATTTTTTTCTGTTCCTTTAATATAATTAACATTATTCTTGGCTTCACGTTTTGACTCATAACATATCTGTTATATATCCCTCAAAGAATGTTAAAATGTGCCAGATACATAAACAAGGAATATGGACTAAATTATATTTTCATTTTTGTCGACTTAATTTAGGCTCCTGTAATCCTTCTATCAATAAGTCCTACAATATTTCTTTTTCACCCATTCCAACAACATTTAAACCATGACCTTGAATGACCTCTAAGGGTGAGTGGGTTAGGAAGAGGGAGAAATGCCAAAATATTGTAGTTCAGGATGCAAGTCCTGAAGAGTATATTTCAAGCCTTAAAAGTTTGATCTCTGTCTTTATTTAGAACTGCTTGAATTAATTCTGACAGTAATACTACTGAATAATTTTTTTTTTATTCTTTCATCAAAATTCCATGCATGAAAAGTGTTTGAATTACCCTACTTGATCTATGGATTCATGGACGATAGTCCATGAATAGTATCACTATATTCAGTCAAACTTGTTTTCATTAGCTTAATAGCTGTTTTCTGCCCCTGTGTCACGCCCTGAGGCACACTTTTAATGATTTACCTGCACCTGGACTTCATGCTACTGATCACAACAGTTTGAACTCAGTAGTTTACCCAGTTTTAGATCAGCCTCAATGTCCGCTTATCTACTCCATATGTAGTCAGCTTGTCTACAAGGATGTTGAAAACTACAGAAGTCAATGTAGGCAACATCCACTGTTGTCCCCTCAACTACCAGGCCAGTCACCGCATTGTTGAAGGCACTCAGGTTGGTGAAGCATGATTTTCCCTCCATAAATCCATGCTGACTATTTCATATGTTGACTACTTCTTACAAAGGGAAGAATGAAAAAACAAAGAAAAGTGACCTTGGCAGAGTACTTGGGAGATAGTGTTTTTTCTTTGGTACTGTCTTGTTTTGAAACATGGATTATTCAAAACTGTCTTAAAAGATATATGATATGTTGAGATCTTTTTGCAGTAAACCAAGGGTAATTTCTGTCAGATATTCTAAAAATATCTGTGTATAGATAGTGAGTAATTTTTCTGCAGAAAGCATGCATATTAGTCCTATTGCTCCCTATTTTTCATTATGTGGTTTATAGAGATGACTCATGAATACTTCTACATTGTCCAGACATATAAGAAAAAATATTCCCATGGCAACATGAGATGGGTCTGGTCCTTGTTATCCTTGTTTCCCAAACAGCATGTGCTGGGTTTCCCTTAGAAGAATCTTTTGTGAATTACGAGTGATCTGCTGCAGACAAGCCCCTTGGGCCTTTCACAGTTCAGTTTGTTAAGTTTCTCCAGTTGTCTGGAAGACTCCATGTGCTATCTGTTATACTTTTGGAAAACCTAGAAGCTGCATCAAACAACAAAATAAAATAGTGATTAAAATGAAGAGCACACTACCATGCTGTTGGAAGTACAAAGACATTGATACCTCAAAATGAACGCAGACAAACACCTGCTGAAGCCCAGTTGCATTAAGACAGACAACGGTGAAACACGGATCATATCATGCTACTTGGATGCTGCTCAATAAAGGTATGGCCTGAAAGGAAGTGTAGTGAGACATTGTCTCTCAAAACCCTTGGAGGCTGAGACCATGAAGTTTAGCAATGGTGGTGTTCAGGACTTCAACTTGTATGTGAAGCTCTCAACGACATGAAATAGCAGTTTTCTCATGCTTACACAAAATAAAAGAGTAATTTAAAAACAAACAATCAATCTCCCCTGAAACAAGTAGATCAATCTAAAATCAATGTAGAAATAATTATGTTTTAACCTGGTTCATAAGAAGATCAGTGATTGTTTTAAAAATATTTCAAGAAAAAAAAATCTAACAGAAATGTTAGTGATTTCTATTTAGTTGCCTTAGAGAATACTTATCTCTCAGACAACTGAAAATTTAAAACAAGGATATAGAGGTATTCATTCTGTTTTGAGCCATTCTGCTTGCATGCCACATGGCTGCATTTGAAAGTTTAACTTAAGTGGCAAAGTATGTTGGTAATATTAACTGAGCTATATCAAGAATGAGATTGACTGTTGTGTCATATGAAGCAACTGAGATCTATACAGAAAGTTACTGTCAAAAAGCCTCTAAGAATATCGCTCTAAAGGTATTTAAACAGAATTTTGAATTATGCCTTGCATTCCCATATTTCCAGGCACACAATCTTCCAATGAAATACAGGAGCATGCGCCGTGGAGTACACGCATAGTAAGACTTACGCATCTGCATCACATTACATTTACCAGGCATGTTCAGTGAGTTGTATAGCACATGTGCAGGTAAACTATGCATGCACAGTGGTCATTTGTCTGGAAATTTGGAAAAAAAGACTTAATTGCTTTTTTAAATTCTGAAGAAAATTACAGTCATTTTAAGGAAACCAAGACATATGGCCACCATGGTTTTCTTGTTGTTATTGAAAATACGATCACAACTTCTCTTTCTAAAACAGATGCAGTAGATATTAATCACTTATGAAATGTTATCTGTTTTAGGAGTAATGAGACAACAGTTCAAAGGTTTTGTGCCACTTTGATAGCATATGTGTTCAAGAATAAAGCTTCAATCATTTGCTGGAAGATGTTTTCTCACTTTTCTCATTTCCTTTGTTCCTTGTTTGAACTTATCTCTATTGTTCGTCTTTTAGAGACTTTGAATTATTGTGATGATGCTGAAATGAGTCACTAGAGGGTTAAACACTTTTGGAAGTTAGTATATCTGGCTAGTTTTGGAATTAATGAATAATGAATGAGCTACAATGTACCATGTTTCAGCAGCTGTCCTCAGTGTTCTGTTTAACTTCTCCCAAGCTTATTTTCACTTCATATAGGATAAAGTTTTACATTCATATTTTAGGAGGTATCACTAAGATAATCTGCAGCAGTGCAGCAAAGGATGCAGGAATTCTTATCTCTCTTTCTTTGCAGCACACACTTGGTTGGACACAGCCCTGAGCAACCTGATCTGATCAGACCTGCTTTGAGCAAGGGGTTGAACTAGATGGTTTCCAAGGCCCCTTCCAGTCTGGATTATCCCATGATTTTGTGATCTGCAAAATGAACTGAGTTAGGAACCGCAATGAAATTGGAGATGATCCCTGCATTGACAAAATGGCAAATGCAGGTGACAATGAGTGCAAACATCTAACGACTTTCCTTCTTTCCAATGAAGAAAAATAATTTTTCAGAGAAAAATGTATATAAAATTCACACTGACAAGTTCAACTGATCAAATATATCTGTAACAGGAGATTTAGATAATATCAGGAACTCCTAAACTGGAGAAATGTAAACTGCAAACAAAATTCAATCCAGACTACTATGCAAAAAGAAATTGTGTGTACAGTTTTCCAGAAAACACGAGAGTGTAGAATATTCGATAGTAAAACTTTACAATCAGCCTGGGTCATCTTTTTTCCTCTGAGCAATCCTACTGACTTCAGTAATGCCATCTATGGATCAAGTGAATATTTAATAATCTGGTCTTTAAGTACCAATTTTCCAGATGAAACAATATTTTTACTAAATGAGAAAAAAAAGAAAATTTGAACTGAAAAGACTGAAAAGGACTGGAAGGAAATTTGAAAACTAAGAATCACCTTAAAGTTATGTTCTCAGGAAACATGTAAAATATTTTTGATGTGTAGTTGCATCTCATTGATGTTTTTCAGAGAGCTGACTTTTGAAAAATGGCTTCCAATTATTAAAATTTGATGTATTTATTCAAAATATGTTTTTGCAGCAAATGAAAATGAAGACCCTAAAACTCGGGGGCTTTTTATATTTTAAAACAAAATATTATTTCATTTACATGAATAATACAGTTCAATTTAAAAATCTATTTAAACCCAGCTATGAAAATAAACAAGGAGATGTGTTTTTTGCAAAATATTCCAGGTGGTGACAAAAGTGTTAAAAATAGTCTTAATGATGATTTCAGCCAAGCCATCAGTAAGGTATCCTATAAGCATATTTATCCTGCAAGTGCAGATAAACTGAGAAAGCTTCTCCTAGGGCTATAACAGAGTCCAGAGTGCAAAGGAAGTTCAGGAAGAAGCAGCGTGCCTACCTGGACCGGAGCCCAGTGCCCAGATGAGTCATCCCTCGGACTTGCAGGTTCAGGTTCAGATCCATAGATATAAAGTCATATCATTGTTTAACTAAACCTGATAATGTTGCACAGCCCAACTGCATGACACCATACCTGCTTGAGTTTCTGCTGTTTCTGGTATCGGGGCATCACTGTGCTGTTTTGCCAAGTAGATTTTACAAAATGGATTACTGCTCTTTTTTCTGTTTGTGTGTCAGTATACCTTGTACACTCCTGGCATAATGCTTACAGTAAAAGACAAAATATGTTCATAGTAAAGTTTAGGCAAGTAAATGTTCAGTATTTCTGAACATAAATTAGAATATGTTAAAATATTTTGCAATTTTTCACCTCTAATTTTGATATCTTCTGAAAAAAAAAACAAAAGCAATTGTAATAAGACCATATCACACTGTTTCTAAATAAACATGAGTGCACCAATAATGAAATTCACCCAGCATGGCACAGATAACTGACAATTAGTTATTTATGCCTAAACCAGTCACCCAAGCATTCCTGTGGAATCAATGGAGATAAATCGGCCTCTGAGGAGGGTGATTCACTTCTTCCTAAGATAGGTGCCTGCAATAAGAGAGATGAAGTCTTTTGATGTGCTTCTTTCTTTCCAATATCTCAGTTGATGTTGATCCACATCCAAAGGTACTGAAAGATGTACAGAGCCTCTTGTCAACACCAAATAAAGTATTATAAAATATGTCTATACAGGATGCTCTGGAAACATTTGCCAGGCAGGATCCTGATGTGTGGCACCCCTGGCTCCATTTTTAGATGAGGGCTAATGCTCTACCATCATTCTCTGGTTTCTGTGCAAAGGAGACAGGGACACACAAACAAGCTATGGTTCACTAGGACTTTCAGGAGCACCAAAAAGGATGAATCTTCTGCAGAAAAGCTTTAGTAGGTACCAGCTGTGAATACTGGCTGGAAAAGTTTACTGGTTACAATCATCAGACAAAGGAGTTTTCATGGCCAAAGGGCAGTTCTACACAGCTCTTGCTTATTGTGCTTTTTTTTCCTTGTCATGCACTCCTGGTCATATTTGCTTATAAAATATAGGACAAGACTGACCACTGGACTGACCTGGTATGGGTATTCTTACAGTCAGTAAATTTATTGCCTCAGAGATTCAAAATAATTTACGAAAGGAAGCCTATAATTCACGTAAATGTAGGGGAAAACATCATCAAAAAGAACTTGATGTATACACATAGCTTTGTCGACTGTTCTAGAAAAGGCAAAGAATAAGCATATCTCCACATCTAAAGCATTATATTTTGTCTAAGTGGCATGAGATGAGGATATTCTGTCTGGAGGCAATTACAAAGAGCACTGAAGTAATTACATCCATCTTTTCTATCTAATTTTTGCTGCTTTTCATTATGTAATTTGTATATATAAATATAATCATCCTAGTGACTGATGAAGAAAAAATAAATAAATAGGGATGTGCTCTGTGGTTTATACATAACTTGTCAAGCTGGAAGGTTGGAAACATATTTCTTCTTTCATTCAAAGGAAAGCAGCTGATACAGGATACATTTCTTTATTTTCATGTGGCAGAATACTTCTCCTTAACTGTGGGTGGTGAGTTGCACTGTGGTGTAGATCTGCCTCATACAGGAAATAAATATGTGAGATAATTGTGCAAAGAAGGAAAAATTACTGGGGGAGGAAGTGAAGAAGAAAAAAGTTTCCCGAACATCTGTTCTTCACATTACAAAGGATCAAATCCAATTATGACCCCTAAAATCATGATCAGTTCATAAAAATTATGAAACTTTAAAAATATTCTTTTAAAGATTTCTCAGTCTTTGCTTCTTTTAAATTTCAAGGCTGGTATTGGCTTAATCTGTTTATATTTTTAGGTACTTTTTTCACTCTTAAACTTGCAAATATTTTCTAAAACTCAGTTCTTAGATTTCAAAATAGGTGGTTCTAAAACCTAGTATTTTTAGAAATGTAGTAAACATTAAATGTGTTTATGAAATGTATAATGCAACATAGGATGTGACAGAACCAGAAATTCATCCATAAGCAGAATATTTGTGTTTATTCTCTACAGTTATTTTAGCAAATAGGTACCCTGACAGAAATGTTCATAGAACTGACAAGTAGAAGGGTCAAAAAAAATGTGAAATGTATAGATGCTTCCCCAGCAATCAAATATAGAAAAATGGCACTATAGAAAAATGATAATTTGATGCTTAATTACATTTAACATTAAAAAAATCTTAACAAACTCCAGGAAAAAATCAAAAGCAAGTACTGAAAAAAGCCTGACATGTAAACCTCATTCCTAGGTTTGAGTGCATCCAACCTGGGGAAATAAAAATCCAGCTGTTTTGCTGTTGTTGTTGTTTTTACTAAGAAATGTAGTCACCAAACCTCAGAGAACAATATCTTAATATATACTTTAAAGAACATTGCTGACACCTCTTTTCTGTATGCTAAGCATAAATCTCCTGTTTGGCTCCAAGAACAAAGCACCAGAAGAAAGAACTTCAAAGTACTGCAGGAGAAGGAACACACCTTTTTATTGACAAATGCATTCCTTACCTATCTTGTTGTTCGAAAAATGGATTCTCTATATAAAACAGATTCAGGCTTTGCTATGAATCAAAGCAGAAGTTAGGGCTTACACTTTCTCATTCTTGTTGCAATAACACACAGATATTGCAAACAACTAAAGATACCAGCTAGGTCAGAGTTTTTAAAAACATGTAGAAAATGACAGAACAAAAATCAAATGGACCCCGGTTCCCTGATGATGTTCAACCATTCTTCTGGTTTAGTTCTCAGAGTTAAAGTGTTTTAAGGGTTCTTTTTTAAGGGTTATCCTAAAAACTTCTCATTGCTGTGACTCTTTAACAAGCTTACAATGTAAATGTCAGGTCTGTTGCAAATTTGAATTTTCTTAACTGCAACTAAAACCATCCAAGCTGACATTTGTCTGCTTTATTTACAGTGTGGAAAGGGTTAATATGCTGCTTTTAAAGACAATGCTTGTGTCTGTATTTTTAAAAGTAAGAGAAAAATTAGTCAGTGAAGCATAAAACATTGAAAAAATGTATTAAGTGCTTTATCCTTTAATTTTGCTGATGGAACAGTTTTCATACATAATCCCCATGATGGTAACCAGTGCTATTAGAAAATCTAATTAGCTATTAAGGACTGCATTTGGAAAGAAATGATTTACTCAAGTAGAAATATTTGTAAACACTTAATGTGAATTATCAATTTCTTGCATGAAACCTTATGATTTTGTGGGGTGATTATTTTTTTTTTTAAAAAAAAGATGGATTATGGGAGATGAAATATAATGTATCAAAAGATACCTTAATGGAGAAATACCCATCTTTGTCTAGAAAATCACTAGCTTCGTTTATTATAAAGAATGAGTCTTCTATGGTCAAAGCAGAGACAGATGAGCAAAGTGCATTCGGGGAAAACATTGTTGCAGTCAATACTGCTGCTGCTGTTACTTATTTGTCTCTTGCTTCATACTTCAAGGGATGCATTTTCTTCACTATCTCCAGCTGCTATTGCAGGGAAAATGTACCTAAACCTGGAATCTTTTATTTCTCAGACTAACAAAATCCACTTGCATCTAAACATAAAGTTAATAAGTATTAATTCTGAAACAAAACAAAACAAAACCATACAAAGCATCTCATTATTCAACTAAAAATGGGACTTTCTAAATGCCAGAGAAGCAGCCAAATATTCAGAAATGCTAAAATCTAACCAAGAAATGTAGTCTTATTCACTTTCTAAAGTACACTGCTGCATGCCTTGTAGCCACTGAGAGTTATTACACTTTATGATTAAGTTGTAAACGTATTTTCAAAGGTAGAAACAACAACAATAGTAATGATAACTGCCCTCACTATAGATGTATTTGAATGTTTTGGGGAGAAGGGTGTTTGTTGGGACTTTTTCTTCATTTGCTTCTCTCCCCCCTGCTCCCTCCACTCTAATAGTGAACCCAAGCAAAGGCAACATGTCTGGGTTGATCCACAGCAGTGGAGTTTGAAATTTGCTATTAAATGTAAAGGAAAAGAGATAAGACCTCTTTCCAAGCTGAATAAAATCTGTAGAAAAATACAATACACTAATTAAATGAAAGGTGAGGAAAAATGCACTTTAACAGCATTATATATTTATAGTAATAAAATATTTACTGAATTTTTCTTTATGTCACCATTCTTCCTTTTTTCATTGTAACTTGGTCTGACCTTAGTGTTCTGAAAAAGCAGCCATCTTCTTTACAATGTGTTTAGTCTGCACTATGATTTCCCTACTTACTTGATCGTGTTTTCCAACCTTCCTAAACAGAAAAAAACAAGGGAATAACTAGCAATGTTAAGGAATATGAAAAGCTGTGAAATAAGAAAATATAATCCTCATGACACTGTTTGTTGGAAGTACTGTAATCTGAATGTCATGACCTGAATTTCACTATCCAAACTAGTGCTTAAGCATGTCAATCCTCTGGTGCCAAGGCACATCTCTAAGTCAAAATTCTTCCTTTGTTTCTTTTCTGCTCTCAGGGAAAAAGCACAACTGTTGTTATGTGTCAACAAAAAATAACAGCCCTTAATGAATCTGGCCAATGACCAGTGAGAACGGAGTCAAATTTCTGTCCCATTCACTCTTCCAATCTGTTTGCTCTCCTTTCTCCTCTGCTAAGTCCTGTAGAAGTTCTAGAAAAGATACGCTGGTGATGACGATGCTGATGTGTTATTTCTTCAGACATAACATAGTCCAAGTTGAGAGTTATGCCTAGATATAGATCTACTATGCAAATTGATTAGGAATAAACTATGCATTTATATTTGACAGATCTGCTTGTGCATAGCTGTTTGCTTAAATTGATCTCCATTAACTTAAAGAGATTCCCCACCCCCACCCCCTATTTGTGCCTCACAAGATCAAGACAGGTATGAAAAGGGAACATCATCTTGTTTGTACATTGTCAAGAGAGCTGTTAATTTCTAATTACATAGCCACATGCTCTGCTGTACTCCTATAACTCACTGAAACTGCCGAGATGCCACCAAAGCTACAATTTGATCTGCATAAAATTACTCTTGTTGTTGAGGATGTACAAGTCTGAAAGAAATGTAGATAGGCAGCCTGTCATTTAGAGATGTAACCCACTGGAGTTCACCTGGAAAAACAAAGTGAACAAAAGGGACTCTACAATGATACTTCTAAAGCTAAATAGTTGCATTACTTAACTGCTCCATCCATTGAACTATTTTTTTTATTCTAATTAGTTGGTTTTCCTGTTACACTTCAACATTGTAGTAAGTAAATCAGATGAATTAATGGTCTGAATAAATTTAGAAAAATCTCCTCCCCCTTTTATTTTTTTTTTTCCTTAGAAATGGCACCTTTTTATAACCAGTGCTCTGTAAAGCAAGAGTAAAATACTTTCAATTCAAAGAATAGTAATAGTAGCATTTAAATAAGAAAAAAAAAAAACAAAAATAAACAAACCATAGAAATTTTATTGCAATAAAGGAGAAGTGCCAGAAACTCTCTGGATTTCATTTTTGTCTTTCCCTGTTTACTCCATGTTTTACATGGAAAATGCTTAAAAGTAATGTAGGTTGGCTCATGTCTGGAATCCTATAGAAGAGATCAGATTTGAGGGACTGTTGACCAACTCCAGAATCAGATAAGTAGGTAGGACAAGTTTCTGGTGGGTAATTGTTCAACCCCCTACCTACTTTAATGTCCTTGATTTTAAATAAAGCAAAATAAAACAAAATAGCCTGCCTATCCATTAAAATTAGTAATGTTTATGCTGTTATAGACCATCTGCTCTACAGATTATTTCTTCCATGCAACTGGTTCAATGGCATACGATAATCTGTTATCTGCTACAACTTGCACTTTCATAATTAAACCTCTGCTTTCGAAAATCCACCAAAAATGCAACACAGGCAACTAAGAGATTTATGTTTGTGACAAAGGTAAGAGAGTATATTATGTAAAAAATCTATGATATGGAATAGCGTGCATTTTATGTTATTAAAAAAAAGCCTGAATTTATGATGGAATATTAAGTAGATTTTTTATGATTTGCAAAATGAATGTTTTTGTTAACTTAAATCTTATTTAAGATTATGTCAATTTCTTTGATACATGTTCGAACCAATCCTACTAACCTATTATATATTTTCAGAAAGCTGGATATTATGAAGCATCTGAGCCGCTGGATGTTTTTATAAACTCATGTGGGAAAACCTATTATATTTTGTTCATCAGTGACACATGGAACAAATTAAAATGAAACATTTTTATATTGTTTTACTTAGTGTAAATTAAAAAGCTAGATCATATCTCAATGAAAATGTTTTTGCTCTCCTAGAACTGCCAGACCTATTCACTGTACGTGTGTTTCTCCAGCTATAATATCTCTTTAAACTTTTGAACAGCTATGACTATGGAAGAGGTTTCATAAAATATAACAATCATGAAAGCTGGTGAAACTGGGAATGGCCACGGGCAAATTGGGAATCACTAACTGTTGTGTCACTTTACAACAATACAATCATAAAATAATAATATGTTGGGGTATGTTGATATGATTTACATTTCATCCAGAAGTTAAAGTATGTCTGTTCTACACACAGAGAAAGAAAGAGAGAGCAACAGATAGACAGAAAGAAAGAAAACATCACAGCTTAGCTCCTCTCTACCATGGGCAAAACACCTAGGAAATGAACGCGTGTTTATAAACCGAAAACCTTCTTGAACTTTTTGTACAGCATTTAATCAGATGAACCGCTCCTTTGACAAATCTGCCAATGGCCAGGGAAAAAGACTTCATCTAACCCACAGGTCTCAGTGCACAGATCTCCTTTGGACAGAGTTTTTGGAATGATATTTTTGCCAAACATGGTCTGTATTTAACCTTTGCAAATGTCTATATATGGTCTGTAATCATTTTTGCAACTACTGTGTTGCAAAATCAATCTAGCAGTCTAATCCAGAACAGGTGTCCTATGAATGTCTTTGCAAGATTAACATAGAGAGCATAGCCTTATGGACTATTTTAGTAACTATGATTAGCATTAAGAAGCAAATCCCCCTCCATATTCGTGGTGTGAAAGGATCCCATTTCAGCACATGTGCTGTTCCCCCCCAGAAGAAAGAGGACGGGATATGAGGTCAGGCTGAAGTGGCAAGGCTAAACTGGAGATGGAAGGATAAATGCGCTGCAGTGCAGGAGTAGGAGGAGGCAGCAGTCAGCAGAAAAATATCTTCAACTTCATAAATTCCCCATTTAACATACCTCAGTAAATCTCCATGTGGAACACAGAGGCCTAGTAATCAAGAAATGTCGTAGGCATTGCATAGACTCTAAATGAGCTGTTTTCATTTCTTGGCCTTGACAGATTTTTTTCCCTAAAAATTAATACTAAAATAACCTAAACCAGTCTCATAATGAAAAATAGAAATAAAATATCACTGAATTAAGAATGTTTTAAAAGTCTTTTTGTCTGTGTAAATGTAGACAGGCACTTAAAACATTTTTCTTGACTTAAAGTCTTCCAGGTTTTAATCTAAGACAAATCAGCTTTCAAATATCTAAAATGATTAACATTAACAAGGTTAAAATAATAACAGCTACAGTAAGTGTTACTAACAAATTATAACAGTGTTCTGCATTTTCAAGCATGTTTTTATCATTTAGTTTGTATAAAAAGGTACATTCCTCCAAAAGGTTTTCTTGGTAAACTTATTCTGTAGTTTCAGGCAACATATACCATTTTCGCTCACATATTTTCCCTGGAGATGCAACCTAAATATTTAATACAATTAAACTTCATTTAGCGGCAGACAGACATTTCCCAAATGCTCATCTCTGGCTCTGGCCACAATCTGTTCTCATGGGAACTAAATACTGCCATAAACCCCACAGCCTTCCGTCCCAGTGCCAGCTGCAGTTCTTTAGCTTTCCCTTTTCTAACATAAATGTGGGATAGCATAGAAATGTTCATCCGTTAAAGAATAGTGTTGCTTATACATAATTTTAAATGAAAATCCTGTACTAATGGAGTTATCTTTTCTAAGGCATGTCACATTAAACCCCAGCATTTCCAGAGAATGTTACATATCACTGAACACTCCTGTTATACTCAGAAATCCTGTTTACCTTAAAAACGTAAAACCATTTGTAGTCAAACACCTTTAGCAATATTTGGTACAGTTATAAGGATGCCTAAGAACATATGTTAATTCTACCAAGCTCACTTTTACCTTACACATTAAAAGTCGGTTAAAGTCTAATATATCTAAGATATCTCTACATCTTTTGATGTAAATGGCAAAGTACGACTAAGTAATGCCAATACTTCCTCTGAATTAACTGGAAAGACTTGTAAAGTTTTGTTGTGGTGACCTTATATACAAGCAAGATGGAAAATTATAAAGACATGGCCCAAAATGCTAGACTTTAGACAAAATGTATCCATCAGTGCTGAAGTGCTGGTCTTTCTGCTACAACTACTAATGAAAAAAAAGGAGGAAACAAAGGAAAAGGTGATTACTGACATAAATGAGGAACACCTCTTTCCAATTCTGCCTCATTCCTCATGAATTAGAGAACCTTATAAGTTGCATTTGGTGGGGTGGGGCTAGTTAGAAGGGCTGTAAGATGTCAAATGTGTTAATCTTTATTTCTGCTGAACATTTGATTGCTAGGACTGATACATTATGCTTCTGAAACAGGTAAAGAGCATTTAATTCAATTTTACCCCAAATCAGGTATCATAGTACATTTAATTTCTTTAAAAGTAGATGTTGAATTATTAAGGCTTTATTGTAAACATATAAAAATATAATTTTTCTGGTTGGATCAATCCTTGTTGCAAAGTGCAAACATGAAATGGATAAAAAGTTGTCAGAAGATTAATATATTGTCATAAATTCTTAAACTGCATTCAGAAATTATTTCTGATTAATTTAAAATTTGTTGATCAGACCAGATGCTACAGTACTCTACCATTTCCAGCTACTTACTATAGAAATAATTTACATTCCAACCACAAACATACAAACTTGGGCCAAATCTTCATTTAGGGTCAAAAAAGCCCTGACAGGGCCTGACAATGGAACAGTTGTAGCAATTATTAAGAGACTGGTTCTCTTAAAATAACTTCAGATCTAACTTTATAGTAGTGCTCCGTGCCATTTACTATTGTAACTTTGTGTTGCTTCTCAACAGATTCTCTGAGTCCTATTTATAATAGCTCATACGCTCCTGATATTTAAAGTTGTTTCAGTCATGGGTTACATCACTCATGATTAAGAACATAGGAACATAAGAACAGATAATGATGACTGTAAGCAAACACCAAGGTAAGCAGATATGATACTTTTCTTTTATACTATTCCAGACTGCTGTTTGAGTATTGGGACTTCCAAAGCCAAATGTATATATTATTTTCCATATTTAGTAACCTTTAGTGGATTTCTTCCACATGAAGATCTCTCCCTGAATCCAGTGAAATCCACAGCATCCTTTCACAGGGAGTTCAAAAGCTCTGCTACAGCAGCATGGCAAATGTCCTTTCCGAGCTTGTTTTGAACCTGGGTTGTTGATGATCCCTCATTCATGTGATAAAGAACACATAGTAAATAAACAATGAATCTCTCAACCTCTCCATGCCCCATGCATTTGTGAATGTCTATTACAATATTTCTTAGCTGTCTCTTCTGCAGAATGAAAACTCTTAGCTTAATTAATTGTTCCTTTTATGGAAGTTGTTCCATACTTTTGTTATTCCTTGGTGCCCTTCACTGAATTCTTTGCAGAGGTATTTATTTTGCCATCAAGTCATGAGAGCTATACCCATGATATAGATGTACTGTGGATTTGTCTGGTAGAATAGTCCTGTTATCTTTCATGTTCTGTCTTTCATTACCATCCCTAATATTTTATTTGCCTTTTTGACCACTACTGAGTGCAAAGCTGATGCTTTCATTGAACATTCCCTAAAGTCTTGGGGCAAATGTTAATCTGCTCACCATTTTGCATGTGAAATTATTAATGTTTTCCTTCCCACCTGTGGGAACGTGCATCACTTTACACTTATCAACACTCAATTTAATCTGACATTTTACTTCCCAGTCGCTCAGTTTTTAAAACATTTTTGCAATTCTACATAAGATACTATCTTGAAAAACTTCCTGTCATCAACAAACTTTGTCAGTTTACTGCTCACTTCTTCCTCACCTTTTTAAGGTTATTTACAAACATATTCAACGGCACAGGTAGAACAGCACAGACTGTATCTAACTGTCACAGATATTCAGTTATCACAGATATTCCAGTAGTCACAGTCACTAGAAATCATGGCTTTCTTGCCAAACTTTTTGGCTCTTTCATGTTTCTTCTGGAAGTGGGAAAGAAACACCATTAAAAAAAAAAAAGTGACAAAACAAAATAGAATATGTCATGCTTTCTTTATTTCTTAATAATCTCTGTCACTGGCTACAACATGTTCTTAAACCAGAGGGGGGATATGGGTTGGGCAGCCAGTATTTTAAAGAGGATGGCTGAATAAGGTTTAAAATGCATTTGAATTTCAGAGACAACTGATGTGGTACTCAGCGTACTTGGCCACCATGTAAACCCCATGATTCATCACTTACATACAATGCCAAAATATTTTTTAAAAGACCTGTGGGTCTTTTAAAAAACCCCAAACAAACGACCAAATAAACCCTACACTTTTTAGAAACTAATTTCACAGTTTATTTACAGTCAGTGTAGATACGATCAAAGTATTATTTTGTCTCAATTATTTTGATAAATTATGATTTAAAATTATACTTGGGAATGGTCATTTTTTGTTATTTTCTTATATCAGAATACTAATTTTACCCTGTCTTGAATCCTTCATGAACAGAGTTAGCAGCCAGCTAAGCTGCTGTACTGAAACTGGACGGGAAGTATTTAAGACTATTTATTTTAATTATACTGAGGGTTTTTTTCATGTATTTATTTACAGTTTATGTGTAGCAGCCCTGTATCCTGGGAACAGACTATAGAAAGCAAAGCAGAGAAAACACAAATCATCATCACAAATGAAACCGATCCACTACTGAGGGACAGAAAAGCTCCTTCAAATCAACTCTTATTTTCCCTGTAATATATGAGTGAGGTATTTTGATAAACCCTTACAAATACTGATAATGCTCGCTCTCCATTTTCCTGCCAAAAAGGGGTGTGTGGAATGCCAGGTGGATCAACAGCAGTTTGCTTGAGAATGTGTACTGTAAGAACTAACTTCTAGCCAGGAACTGGAATCCATAAGGGAAAATGGAAGGTGGAAGAAATTCACAACTGCAGCATTTAGTGTGAACTCTTTCAGGGGCTACTAAACATGGGCACGTCAGTCCATGGAGGATTTTCTGGTTTATGCCCTCAATGAGCTGTAAGCTTAGACATGCCAATCCATGTGGATTCCTTACCTTCTTTTCTGACTGTTTTGCATTAGGACAAAAGAAAAGAGTGATAAAATGGAGCAAACTGAGCATGGATATGTTCCCAAGCATATTTCAGTAATGGAGATAAAGCAGCAAGGTGTTTTAGAGCCTGCTGAAGTGATGTGCAGTATTTGACTGGAAACATTAATAAGGATCCATGGGTCAGCAATGACAGAGGGTTTTTTTCAGGTAGATCAGGGTTGTCACCCAGGCATATATTTTTGGGTGATAGATACCTGAAATTAAGTTTGTTAGCAGGGTCTGTACAAGTCTTTGCAAGAATGTGATGGAGGGTTCTCCTGTCACCCAGTGGAGCTGGGTCCTTCAGAGGCTGACTCCACAGTTTCTGGTAAGTAGCAGCACTGCTCTTATGTGTTTCACCAGTGGATTGGGATCTTTGTCAATGAGAGGTAGTACTGCTTATTCCAGAAATATTGAAAAATGAAAAATCCTTCACAGATCTATTGAGAGATGTAAAGGCAGCTCTAGAATTGCTGGTACAGAAACATGTGCCACCTCTCTGGACACTTGAAAAAGGTTTTGGTGAACCAGAGGATGAAGTCATGATCCCTCTTTGTTGCACAGCCACGTGGAGTAGAGTTTTCTCTAGTGAACAGCACGGCTCCCTGGGCACTGTGGATACTGAGGAGTCTGCAGACTAAAGCATATTTATAAAAATGTCGTCCTCTACTTGCTTCACTTGAGTGTCTTCATAGCCTTCAGCCTGGGGCACTTCCGCCTTATGTCCTGTTTTTCTAAGCCTCATGTTCTAGGAGCAATAGTGAGCTGTTCAGGGGGGATTCCTGACAGATTTCAGACCCCAGCTCCTTGCCAGAGCAGGTAGATGGAAGAAATGGGGAGCATTTCAGGAGCTGGTCCAGGACTTCCCATTACCTTTATAAGAGGATTTAGGAAGAGAGCAAAAGCAACTGTTGAGGCTGTCATCAAAGCCCTGTGATTTGGGTAAGAAGTTGCATACCCTTCGTCCCTCCTGAACAGCAAGTCCAACCCAGCACCTCAGGTTGCCTAAATATGACATCAGTTGTCACACGAGGGTTCTTTAACACATTACATTGGTACAGAAGTGTTCTTTCTGACAGCCACTGAGGCAAACTATGTTTCAATGGAGAGAATGGGTGCAAAGGATACAAGACCATCTTTAAGTCTTCCCCAGTTCAGGACCTCATGAGATAAGCAATAGCAGAAGCAGTGTCCTCTCCAGAGCTACACTCCGGCCAGTTTTACCAACTGAATTTTCTTGAAGATGAAGCAATGGGCTCCACAGTGACGTCTTCAGAAGTTTTGGAGAAATTCTCACTCCCTAGCAATTGAGATAGGGACGTTCTAGGATTGTAGTTCTTATTTCCTAGTTCTAATGCAAGGGTTTGACCCTCTTTAAAGATTCAGGAAAAGGCTTACAGGGAAAGATAAGCAGAAAAAGTTGTCTTTTTCTGTAAGTGTACTCCTCCATTATATGAATTCTGTCTCCATGTCCACTCTGGAGCTGCTTTGATGGATCTGCTTCTTGGCTGGGTGCAGCAGGGAACCTTATCCTGATACCTGAATAAGCTTGTTCTGCGTCACATCAAAGAAAAGATATTTTGATGTAACACTGTCCATTATGATGTTGTCTCCTTCACTTCTTGGTTTGGGGGCAGCAGCTCTCTTTCATAGACCAATGAGTAATCCCTCCAGGCATTCCCTCAAGTCAGGTTGGGGGAACTATCAAGCCTTTCAAGTGAAATCATGCACTCAGCATCTGGACCACTGGTGGCAATAACAAAGAACACCCTCCTCTTCCTCCTCCAAGTTGCACTCCGCCACATTTTGTGATCAGCATTTGGGCAATGGCTTTTGTCAGTGGTGGATGCACGTGGCAGCTTTTACATACCAATGGGATAAGGCAGAAGGAAAAGCCTGCCTCTAAAAACCAGGCAAATGAAAAAGGAGGTTAGAACTAATGAGGAAGAGCAAGATCCAAGAAGTGCAAGAGAGGTCAGTCACCCTGGAGAGTGGTAATTAAAATTTCCTTCTCTTTTCTCTGAAAGTGCTCCTTAAAGGAAGTACTTTGAAAATGTGAAAAGTGTTTAAAAAAACAAACAAACAAAAAAAAAACAAACCAAAAAAACAAAAACAAAACAGGAGAACAGGAGACATCTTTTTAGCTGGTGACTGAGCCATGCTGCACAAAACGGTGTGAAGTTGCAGCTGAGGTTCACAGAAACATCCTGCAACATCTGAGTAACTGTGTAGGTGTCAGCAGAGGAGCAGGATGATGGCAATGGCACCTGCAGTTGTGATGTGGTACTGGATGCTACTGTGAAGTTCTAGTCCTTTTCAATGCAGAGACAATGTGGGTGGGGAAAAAAAGATAAAAAAGAAAGAAAGCTTATCTGATGCTTTTTTTCTTATTTGACTAACGAAGAACAATATAGTGAAGGTCGTGATGTTATAAGGAGCAAATGTTTAGTTATTATAATCTATCAGGGATGTATAAATGTGTGACAGAAAGAGAGAGTGAGGGCTTAATTAAATGCCTTAATTTATTTTTTAAAAAGTCTTTGATGAGATCATGCTAAAAGCTATAGTGAGCCGGAGAAGACCTTTAGCTCTCCAGAACTGTAAACCTGTCTGATTGTTTTCTATAATGTAAGGGATTTAGAAGCCGATATCATTGTGTATTTTAGTTTTTAAATCAAAGTGTGATGACAGCATTTGACAAAATAGTGAGGTATCTTATCAGTCTCCCTCCTGGCAGTGGGGAGTAAAAATACACAACCAGACTCTTCTCAGTGGTGCCCAGTGACAGGGCAAGAGGCAATGGGCACAAATTGAAACATTCATTAAAAATGAAATAAAATCATTTAAGCATTGAAAAAAGACTTTGTTCCTGTGAGGATGGTTGAACAGTGGAACAGCTTGGCCAGGCTTTGCAGTTTGGGACCAAAATGCAGTGTGGAGACTAATGTTGATATGTTATCAGTGTTGTCAACTAGGCCTAATTTATGCTAACTGCTACACCAGAGAAGTTGTGGCATCTCAGTCTTTGGAGATACTCAAACCTGACTGGACACAGTCTCGAGCAGCCTGTGCTAGCTGACACTGCCCTGAGCAGGAGTTAGATTAAGGGATCTCCAGACATCCCTTCCTACCTCAGTGATGCTGTGATTCTGGGAAAGTTTTCACTGTATTGCAGAAAAACAATATTAACATGTAAGGAAATCTCATTTTCTGTCTTAAGAGGAATGTAAATTCACTTAAGATTTGCTGATATGTAAATATGATATACTGATTGTAAATATGGTCATCTGATAGCCTTGTCTGCTATCTTCTCTAATGGTCGTTCAGATTGTACAGACATATGCAGAAACAATGCTTGTGATCCTTCTGTCTGCAGGACCAATATAAAAATGAGATGCGCATCTCAAACTAATGACTAAAAGGGAACTTGTTTTGGCAATGGCTCAGGATGCATTGATTTTTTGTGTGTTGATATAAACCTTGGGTGATCAATGGTACAGCTGGTTGAGGGAAATGAATGACTAATCTCCAGACCTAAAATAATCTCAGTCCAGCGAGGACAAGCTGTAACGGCAGTGTCTAGGGCACCATTACGCACTTTATCAAAGAGAAATTATCAAGAAGAGTGAGGAAGTCAGAATGANCCTTAGGAGCAGAGGAGAGTATGGCATAAGTGTACATGTATACATTGCCTGCTGAGGACAAGCCTGGGCTAGGTCCAGGTTCTGGTGTGACCAGGGTATGTCCTCAGGAGCACGTGCAGAAATATGATGAGGACTGGTCTTCTGCCAAGTTACCACTGCCTGGTTGCTCACAAGCAGTCTTCAGTCCGTCCAAGAGACAGGTTACATGGCAGCCAGGCAGGAGGAGACATTCCATGCTTTTCATTGCTCCTAACCAATTTTCTGGGACGACAGAGGAAGGCTGTTAATGGGATGATATGCCTGTTTCTGATGTCCATATTTTAAAATGCTTAAGACAAATTGAAAAGGATAGACAAAGACATTCAAGATTGATTTGGAAAGTGAAAAAGATGCATTATAATGAGAGATTAATGAAGTTCAGTCCATTTGGTTTGATCAAACAGATGTTATGGAGATGAGGCATAGCTTCTCTGCCTTATTTTTTCGCAGTTGGTGGCTCCTAAATCTAGTAAAAAAAGGTGTAGTAATAACAAGGAACTCGAAAATGCAGCTTAAAAAGTAAGAAGAGAAACAATTTTAATGTGACCATAATGAGCACATAGCAGTTGAACCAGAAGAATAATTGATCTGAAAAAATGATGAATTCCGTGTCACTAGGACATCTAACCATACTGCTAGTCGAAGTAAGCAATGCAGGCTCTGCCTTTAGCATATGGGGAGCAATATTAATTTTGGGAGTGTAATTTATGTCATTATAATATATATATATATGAGAAAATGGGGAGGAGAGAAGAATTCTAGGTTAAAATTCAACCTTGAATTTAGATTGCTAAATCTGGGAGAGATAAATTGGCCCTTGTCAACTTGAAAGTTATATATTCAGCATGGTATCAGGGGACTCAGTAATTTCTGTGTAATTTCTATGACCTGTATTAAACAGCAAGTTGCACTTGATCGTACTTTTAATGAATGTCTGGTCTGTTAAAATCTTAAAAAAAAAAAAACCCTGAGTGTGCTCCAGAGGCACGCCTCAATAGTAGATTTTTGCAGCTAATGATCAAGATAATTTTTGAAAGGCAGGACAAAGTCTTGAAGTGATTTCTTTTTCATTCAATTTTTGATTCAGTTTTCATTGAATTGTTAATTATCTAAACATCATTCAGCTACGTAATTCCTATATTTCACCTATAAATACCCATATTTTCTTCCAGGAATAAATTACTAATGAATACAACTGAATTCTTAAAACTATTGCTTGCTGTCTTCTTGTTTTAGAAGCAGAAAACCTAGTCCTCCTTTGTCACAAGCATGCTGGTGTATTCCTTCAAGTACTTCAGCAGTACTGACAATAATTATATTTATTGAACCTCTGCCATAAAAATACAGCATAGTTCTCTTGAAGTTTTCTTGCATATGATGCACTGTCTGAAAAGGCTTCTTGCTTGCCAGTTGAGGAAGTGTTATCACGGTCAAAGAGTTAAAAGTGATATGAAGAAACTTCTGTGTTCATTATATAAGGCAAGAAAGATTAATAGCTGGGATTTCATCAGTAATCTTCCTATGGGTGGATGAATGTAATAGCATTTACAAGACTGGAAAATTATAGCTTTTGACAAATCATGGCCTTAATTATCTCAGTAAATAAATTTGTGACACTGCTAATTATTATTAACAATAATAATTATTATTATTTATTGAAAAGAACACCAAACCAAGACACTGAGCTCAAATGAAAGGTAGCGTTTAATATACACAAAATTAGAATCTTCAGATACCTTTTGGTAACTTTACCCATGGGCCTGGGCTACAGAGAGGCATCCTTAGACTCTTCCTTTGAGCCGTCTACAGGGGCCTGGGATATCTGTTGAGTCTCTGTCCTGGTCCTGTTCCCTATAATAGGAAGTACAAGAAATCTTGTCAAGAGACAGAAGTTCCTGACAGTCCTAAGGAAGGCTACCCCAGGAAAACCAAAAATATTATGCTTCCTTCACACTGCTCTAGCCTTTTTAACCCTGTAAGCATGTTAGAGAGAGAGTCAGGATCCTAACCAGGGAGCTCCTGCTTCAGGTAATCCTTTATGTCCTAGGCCAAGAAAATTCACAAGTATTGTACTTCTTAGCACGTGGCAGGACCTCTAACATGAAGAACTTAACGTTTAAATGCTTTTCAGGCACACAAAATACACCAAGTAGAAAAAAGTTCTTAGGTAACATTTAGGCAGCCGGTATCTCAAACCATTGCTCTTACAGTGGGCTCTGCCTTAGTTCCCCATTCCCTACACTCTGTGAAGCAGATCATACCGATGACTTTCAACTTCAGATGTGCTGCATCAAACAGTTTACCCCTTGACCTTCAGATCCTTCTTCCACTTTAAAATACACATTTCACTTTCCCAACCTAGAAAAAAATCAATTCTACCACTAAAAAATGCTTTAAGTTAAGGCAGAATTCCTCATGGTGCCTCAAATGAAATTATGTTTTTTCTCTAGCCTCTCATTAAAACTAGCATAAAACAAAAGCTTCTGTTTAGTTTTATATATATATAAAACGTTGCCTACATCTCCAGCTTTACTATCCCACCCTAGAAAGTAAAACATAATTAAAACACATTTTCAGGCCATAAAATTAAGCATAGCCATCAAGGAAAGAGAAAATGATTATACAACCTCTGAAACAGTCTGAATGCTTAGCATAACCTCCACTTCAGAAGTCAGTTATTATGTGCTACTAAAATATGACAAATAAGCTATGATAATAAGTAATGGACATGCTATCATTAAATTAAACTGTACAAATAAAAAGGGCCAGTTTGTTCAAATAATGGAAAGCCAGAACAGAGAATATGAATTTAAGGATGGGTATGGTACAATACTGAAAATAAGATCCATATTGGTAAATGCAGACCTGACCTAAATTGTCTTTAATGTAATGCTCTAGAGAATCATTTCAATTAGGTGCTAATAATGAAAAGGTATTTTCTTTATATTAATGACTTTTTTTTTTGCTTTTGCACCAGAAAATTTGGAGAACAGTGGTTCAAAATCCTGTATTTTTTCTGAAGGCAGACACCTGGCCTTAATATGGGGTAAAGATACTTGGACAGTGAGGAATGTAATTGTGCAAAATATAAACAGGAACAGAGAGAACAGTGTGTAGGTATTTCAGTATTTTGGTACTTCTCCCATCAGTCTGTGACCTGCTTTTCTCTGCAAAATGACTTTATCTTCACAGACTGAAGGCTCCAGAATGGAAAATTTTGTTTAATACACCTGACATTTTCTGGTACTGTCATTTATTTTTGATAAATAATATACTTAAATATTTAATAAATAAAGCTTATACTTTGATGTATCATACATTAATCAACATGGATTATCACAGGAGCTGTGTCAAAGAGTCACGGTCAAATGCAATGGTGTTCTACAATGGGAGATTTTGTTAAAAACTCTTACGTAAGGCAATAAGGAAAAATTCTGGGTCCCTTTTATGAGTTTCCATAAGTCTTGCATTATTATAATTTTCACAGCTGAAAATTCTATTTCAACTTGGCTAAAGTTTTGTGTCTTTTCTATTTCTACACCTTCAAGAACCACTGTATTAGATTCAATTTTAATAACACTGTCTATGCAGGCAGAACTAAGGCTAGGGTTTTACTTAGTGACATCTACATTAAAAATATTGATTGCAAATAGTTTTTAAAATATTTTCAAATAAACAATACATTTTTAAAGTTCTGGGTTTGGACTGGGAAAAATAATATATTTTGGATGACAATCCCCATGTAGCAAGAGTTATGTTGCATTTACCTATTCTAAAATATTAGACTGCTTTCTAACTAGAATGTTTTATTTAATTAGTTAAGATTAAAACCCACCCTTTCCTTGGAGGGTAAAGAAAGCTTGCTTTTTTGAAAGTGCTTAATTAAAGATAAAACAATTGCATAGAGTGAATGTACTATAATGAGTAAGACTCTACGCTTTGCAGATTTTGCTGCATTAAGCATTTTTATGGAACTTCTGCAGATTTTAAGAACAAACGATGCATGAAACCAGAGCAAATTGGGCCCTAAGTGTGTGGGTGGGTGAAATGGAGGATTTAAAGGGATTAACACTTAGTGGAGTACCTCCTATAAAAGACTTCAACTGTGTAATAATGCAAATCAAGAAAAAAAAAAGCAGGTGCAGAGGCACATTAGAAGTGGGATGTATAGTTTTGATATTAAAAGAAAGTTAGAAGCTCAATCATAAACCTAAAACTTTAAAATGTGTCTGTAAATTACATATAATCAGATTGTTTTTCCTCATGACATTTAAATATTATATTCAAAAGTTGTTGAAAGTTAATCCATGCAGCTGAGCTGGATGTGGAGAGTTTTATCTCAAATTCCTGCATTATTTAGCATACATTAAAATAATAACTACAACATGACAAAAGGTGTCTTGTTACAGGGATCAGAGAGATCTTTCCACAGGATGCCTGCCTGGATGCTGTGCTAACTAGTAGGAACTGGCAGGACCCGTTCCTCAATGCATCAGCTACTGAAAGGTGTGAAAAAAGCAAGGGTAATCTGGAGACCGGCAACAGGCTGGAAGAGCTCCCATTTCCAGCAGCCCACTCAATGGGCACAGAATTGCAGTGCTCTGGGAAATGCACTGTGCCCATCCAGCTACACAGAAAATGTCCTCATGGACTCCTAGTGCCCATGACAAATACGGATGCTGTATACTACCTTAAGGAGAAAATCCCTGTACAAAAGAATTTTCCTGTTGAATTCAGCATAAATGGTTATTACTTGTGATGTAAAATCTGCTCCTGGCTGGTCCTGCTTTACTGGTGTGGGGGTAACACTAAGGACAGAGTGAAAGGTGCAGTTTCTGTTAAGAAACTACGTACATTTCTAGGGAACTTAACATCTTTGTAGGCTGCTTTCCACAGTGTGACAGAGAAGGATTCTAATCCATAATATCTGACACGCAGGGCAATGTTAATAAGAAAAGATTAACTAAAATAGATAAATACATTCTTTTCCTCTCCTTTTAGTGTCTCCTTAGGTGAACTTTAAGACAACTTTGTAACACTTTCATCTAGCTACAACTCCCCACCCCCAAACCAATAAACTAAAAAAAACCTACCCAAACCACAAGAACACAATAGTCATAATTGATGTCTGAAAGCATTTATATGCTTTGTATACATTTATGGTGTACCTTCCATCAAAATATATATAAGAGCACTTAATATTCAAAGTTATTATTAGTAAAAGTAGGAAAAGTGTTGAAATGTTTTCTTTTAGAGAGAGGAATAGAAAGGCACATGAAGGATATTCAAAACAATGACTACAATTAGCAAGTCAATCTGAGTACTCTCTTAGGAAAAGACAGCACATGGCTTCTGTGTTTTAATCAGCCTGAGCAATTCCTCTTACATAGTGAAATTAGTTAAACAAATGATAAAATTATGTAAGTTGTCACTTTTAACTTTCACTCCAAACTATCAGTTGCATTATGAAAGCCTATAGAAATGTCAGAATTAGTCCTGGAAGTTTTACATAGGTGCACAAAGTGACAATCCTCTCAGTCGATATTGATTAAATGAAAGAGGTGCAGAGAGCTGAAAAAGTTGCCTAAATTCACACAAGATTACTTGCTTGGTAGCATACACCCAGCTCATACAGGGAAATCTCGCACTGTGTAATCTTTCTGACTGCTTCCTAGTTTACTTCTAAAGGAAAAGGTATGGACATGCACAAATGTTTTCAGGATAAATGACTGAATCAACTACATAAATGCATATGAATATTTGAAATGTAGTCATATTTGTTGTTTTAAGTTTATGTGTGTCTTATGGTGCAATGCAAAGGGGTCACAGATGAGAAAGAAATTTTAAAAAGAAAATTTAAGCTCAGTACCATGAAAATCTTCTTGGCAGTGAGACATATCATCTATTGGACAGTTTCTCAAGAAAAGCAACTGAAGTGAAAGTGATTGAATTTTTTAGTCACTACTTTGATTACTTTTCAACACCTTAAAACTTCATGCAAATGGAATATTGAAGGAAAAGAAATCTAAAATTAAGATGAATGAGCTGACAAAACCCCATGATTTTTCGGGGGTGAAAAAAGCCATTCAGTTAGCTTACATCTATTTTAGCGACCTGTATAGATCTTTCTTCACTAAAGACATAAATTGTGTATTTATATCGGAAGATATAGCTGAAATGCTAAAATAAAGCCAAATAATATATTGCACTATGAAGCAGATACCTAGCAAATGTCACACCAGTCTTACAAAACAAAACAAATCCTCCCAAGGCTTTTTTTAATTAGAGCTGCAGTGAGCCTTTTCACTATTGTTACAAATGCTGATAAACAAACTTCTCATAACTTCTAATCTTTAGATACCGTTATGGGACTCGGTGCTGTGAACCTGAATGCATTCCCTTAGGTCCACACCGAGGATTGAACCTAAAACGCTCTGACAATTGGGAAATTTATTCTGTATTTGGGTGTTCAAACCAGTTGAGCCTCTGAACTGACTGGCAACATTCAGAGCAGGAGTATTTTGTTAAGATATTGTTCTATGTGTACTTTTTATATAGTTTATACATGTATTTGCTAAGCAGGGTAGAGTTTGCAATCTATTGTGCTGCTTAGACAACAGAAAGACAATTGGAGAGGATTAGTGTGACTGGAATAATAAGGAAGTCTGCAGAAGTGAGAAGTATATATTAAAGGAAAAGTAATGTCTTGGTGTGAAAAAGTAAAGAAAATTCCAACTTAATGTTTAAAAGCTCGATATCTAGGTCTATGTCCAAGTAAGTAAATCATTTGCAATGCAAAAATAAAGAATACTTCGCTTGATTTCCAAACATATTGTGAACCCAATAGACTACTTAAAAATTAGTATTTTAAAGCTTAATTGAGAAAAAGGGTGAGCAGGCTATGGCAGGGAAATGCAAAAACAGCAATGGAAGAAAGACAGAATAAGAAAAGTAATAAAAAATGAAGAAATATCTTTCTTGATCTCCAAGTTTAGTAAAAGCTAAAATATCAGGTTGAAGTTATTTATTTTGAGAACAGTCGTAGTTGCAATGTTTACTTACTTTTAAGTTAATTTTGTAACGGTTCAGTAATAGGTTGAGGTTTAATATTGTACCAAAATAAAATGATAAAATCATAAGTAAGAAGAAATATTTGAAAAAAAGAAAATACATTATTCTGCTTCTTGGAAAGAAGCACCATAGATTAAGTCCAGATTTTATATGGATGTAAGCTTGATTTGTTACTTGCTTTCCATATCTTTTGAAATTTCTGTGCAGCAGTGTTTTGTAAATACTTGCAAAACGAGATTTGCCGTATTAAAAAACATATGATTTTGGACAGAACCTTGTCTCCTATACTTCAGCACAGATATTTTGTTTATATTTAAGACAAAAAATGACATGAAGTATTCAAATTTTCTTTTTTAACTAGGTTGTGTTAGAACAGACTCTGAAGTCTGGAAGTAGCTAGAGGACTAACAGTAAAGCAGCAGTGAGAAAGACTTGTAAGGCTTATTTTTTCTTAAGATTTGATAGATTCTGCCCTCATCTGAGGATTTTCAGAAACAGATACTCTCTTGAAAAGATATTTACATTAAATAACAAATAAGTTGGCACAGAAGCTGAAATTTAGGGGTTTTATTAGTCAGGAAGCAAAAATCACAAGGACATTTGTGTTGTTGGATGGGTTATGCTGGAACATCATACTACATCTGCTATACATTTAACTTATTGCTTGCTTGTTTTATCACTTCTAACTTTTCTCTGAGCTGCATATTTTTCTGCTTTTGTTTTCCAGTTTACACTGAACTAAGTTCCTTAAGGAAGCCTCCTTGGAGCTCCTCTTTCTTATTGTCCTCCTCTTTCCCCTACATCCTCTCTGTCAAAATTACTCAACCAGTGTCTTCAGCGCGTAGTTATGCTCAAATTCATCATGAATTTATCAGTAATCTACTGTTCTACCCTGTCTATAAAACAGCAGCATTGTTGCCCACAGCTGCTAAATCTCCTTTGTGCATCTCAACACCTGGACTTTTAGAAATAAGAGTCCTACACTGGAGAACCAGTTTATTTTCCTCCTTATTTCTCCCTCCTGCAGCTGACTCCCTCTAGCATTTCCAGTGCATAGGTATACTGGAGTCATCTGTGAGATAGGTTATGCGTAGTCCTTGCTTGCCAGCTGTGTGATCGAAAGTGAAAAAATAAAAGTATGTATGTCCTGTAATTATTTCCAGTGTCACCTAGTAATGTGGATACATTTGCGGGTTATATTTATATCCTGACTGGGTTTTTATAAGTCACAAAACTTATGTGAAAGTTACTAGTACCAAGAGCTTATTTCCCTAATGTTTAATTCCTTGCATTTTTAAAGAACAACATATATTAATTCAGCCAATACCAGCTGATTAAAATTATTATCAGTTTGGATAGTATGAGAAAAATACTGAGTTTATTTCTGAATCTTTATATGTATGCTCCTTATATAGAGATGTGAGTGAATATATTTCAGGCACACATGATGCAATTTTCATAATTAATCTCAGATTTGAGTTCAAAATGAAATAGGACTCAGTTCTTCTATATATTTTGTTCTCATTCAGCTGTTATTTCAATGCTGGCTACAAGTTGCTCTGTAGAAGGTACCTGAAGTTTAAGGTAAAAAGGTTGGTGGGGACAGATGGCTGCGTGATCAAAGCGTACTAGGTTCTGGAAATGTTCACAAAGAAAGCAGCTCCTCTGACACCCTTCACTGTCAATGCAGCGTTAGTGTAGCCTTAGGACTAGCTCACAGATCCCTCATTTATCTCTAGCTCACACAGGCTGTATGAAAGCTTCCATTCTTGGTTCTTTGAATTGTCTACTTAACATATTCCTTTGCAACAATATTATATTCTTGCTCTTCAAAACAAACAGAGGAAAAAAAAAACAAACTATCAGTACTAATATTCTATACCCTTGCATGAAATACCAATGTGTTTTATTTATATACACTTTGAGATAGATACTATTTGGGGTTTTTTTATTATCTTTATCACTATGCACTTCAATAATTTTTTTATGTTGTTTATTTGTGTGATTGTGTGGTTTCTGTTTGGTTTGGTTTGGTTTTTTTTTGGGGGGGGGGGAAGTAGTTTTTTTTCTTCCTGGAAGAACAATAAATCTGAAATGTCAAAGCACATTTTTCCCATAGCTTAAATTTAACTGGAATGTAAAATGTACTGGAGACCTGTGCAAGAAAAAACCCAGATAAATTCAAAAGAAGTACAAATGTAAATGCACACAGAAACACCTTACACATGCGCACACAAACACAAACACACACACACTTTGGTGTATGTAGTTAAAAATTCTGCAAAGCACTTGGGCAGATTCTGACTACTAAAAATGATCATTAATTAAAAAAAATAATGATAATTGGCAAGAGTACTCTTAGCAACGCTTTTTGTGTCATTACAATGCCTCAGGCAAGTCACTAGAGTCCTCCTTACCCCAGTGAATCCTTAGGTGAAATGGATACAGTACCCATTCCCTCAGTGAAAAGCAGAACATGTGTTAATGGGATGAGAACAAAAGCTGTTAGATAGTTTGCACGCATAGACAGATACTGAACTTGAGTCACTACACATGCTTGAAATATTTTCACATTTGTAGGCATAGACTGCCATATATATTATCAGTGCTGGAAACATTTATGCTTTATCACAAAATGATGTAAAGGCTAAGTTGTATATGTTCAACAACTTAGAACCATCTGTTGTGGAGAAAAAAGGTGACTACTCTGTCAGCCTGAGGTCAGAGATAAAGAATAACTTGAAGTGCAGCAGGCAAAAATAGGCCTTCTCTCTTGAGGCTAAATTACCAGTAAGGAAAACCACCCATGAGGCATCCAGCTGGGAAGTGACTAACAGAAGGTTCAAGGTGAAACAGCTTCCTCCACACTTATAGAACTGCTATTTATGTTGTTGTAGCCATCCTAAAACTTCCATCAGCACTTATAGAGGACAGACCTCCAGGAAAAAATCGTACAGATGCCAAAACAGTGGTTTACTATTTAAAGAATACTTTGTAATTTAATGGCTTACCTTAATGGAATATTTTTTTACTCATTTAATTAAGGCATTAAGCAGAATATACACATAGCCTTATGAAAACGCCTTTGATACCAATATTTCAATTGTTTACATGAAATTATTATTTTCTGCATGCTGACATATTAAACACAAGATAGTATATAAAATATGTTATAATACATTCCTAGTCATGAATGCAAACTCTTAAAGTTTATAGCTTATGTTTCCTTTGAGGGTGTTCTTAGCTAAATTATTTCTCTTTCTAGCTTGGTTCTGGGTTTTGGTGGTACTTCCCTCAAGAAATATCTGTATATTAATAGGTAGAAAATTATATTTTTTTTCCTTGTCTTAATGCCGCATTGTCATATTGTGCTACAACAAACATGTAGCCTGCTAAATCCTTCTTTTGATCTTTCACACTAACTAAAATGGGCACTGGATCAGCAATTACATTTGTACATCTGCGATCTTAAACCTATGTATATCCAATTAGTGCTGACTTTGACTTTGCATCTTTATTAAGATTGCATCATCTTGTTCTCTGATTGAATCTGTCCACTAATATGTTTCAACCTAAATACTTAGGCTTTTTTTTTTCAGGTTTTGAATGAAAACTCTTTGAGAATGAAATCTTTCCAAAAAAGAGGTGTAATTTA
Source organism: Ibidorhyncha struthersii (assembly GCA_013398815.1). Taxonomy (NCBI): domain Eukaryota; kingdom Metazoa; phylum Chordata; class Aves; order Charadriiformes; family Charadriidae; genus Ibidorhyncha; species Ibidorhyncha struthersii. Next base: position 32,199 of record VZSZ01005693.1, read on the forward strand.
TTCCTCTTTAGTGTGATGGTTTTGCAGAAACCTTATTCACCTCACATTCATACTGCTGCTGATGTTCGAATTGTTACTTCAAATAAAAGCACCCAAAATAGCAGATCAGAGCATTTTTACATTGTTATAAATTACAATAAAAAGTGTTCAGTCGCTTGCAGCAATGCTGTATTTATAGTCATTACAAACCCTATGCAAAAAACAAAACTGTACTAAGGAGTCCATTCTCTTTATACGTGCATGTTCTATGCATATCTCAGACACATTAGTTTTTATTTAATGTGCCTAATTTCTAAGGATATTCAACTAAGTTCTCTGTTAAGCAGGATATAGGACAGAGGAGTTTTATTTTTGCACAGACACTTCTAATCTTGCTTATTCATAAAAGTTTTTAAAGTGCGTACATTGCAAGTGGATTTAAAGTATCTGAACTGTAATTACTGTCATTAGTGCTGTACCATCTGCATCTTTCAGGAACCAGCAGATTGAACTAATCACCAATAATTGTTTTCAAGATGTTTAGCACATCTTAAATTTAAACATCAAAACAAAAGCTTATATTTGGCACTGATTTCTGCCAAAGTCTTCTTTTTCCAACATCCTATGTCTACACTAGTTTGATGTGCTGGATTAAGCCCTACATGAGCTTCTCCCCTAGCTAAAGTCTGATACATAGTTTTGGAAAGTGTTTGATAGTTTCTGTTTTGTATTTTCCCCTTAGTAGCCCACATTACAGTGCCATTGTACATCATTGCAGGAGATCAGAACCCTTGCTGGGACCATAGCATGGAAAATTAATTACTTTCCAATACAACCACAGTGATTCCTTCTTAAATCACCTCTTGTAGCCACTGAAGAAATGGCTGGGGAAACTTTTATCTGTATAAATCTATCACACCTGACACAAAACGGAACAGACCACTTCAGATTTAATAGAAGCTACTGCTTGATCTGACTAAGATAAAAACATTTTTAGCTAATGTACACATATATGCTTTTAATAATTTTACTCTTTATTTTGTCTAACAGCCTCCTTACTTTTTAAGGTTCCTAGAAGTATTTGACAATCCCTTTGTGAAAATAACTGTAGCATTGTGGTTTCTTTCAAATACAAATACACTTATTTCACATATTCGATATTTCTATATAAAGACCATAAAAAATGGTTTAATGAAATTGACTTTTAATATAATGTTTAAAAATGAAAATTGATAACATTTTCTCCAGGCTTCTTAGTGGTTTCTTCCTTTTTTTTTTTTTGGCTATTAAACTTTGATCCTACAGGCTGCACCCTACATCTGATGCCTGTTCATATGTAGAGCTGCTTTCAGGAAAGAGACTTTAGACTGTAAACTCCTTAGGGCAAATCTACTTTGCCACCAGTTTTATTTCCTAGCCTTGTCACAACCTACTGACATGTCAGCCCTCAGGATCTTAGTGATGTTGTGCAGTCTTGCTCCAAATTCTGCTGACAGAGGGTAGATATGAGAAGATCCTGTCCCCTTCACTTCTTCAGTTTTATAGAGTGGTTAAGACAGAGAATAGTCTGGATTACTAAATAGCAAAGATAAACCCATGATAAACAAGAGAATTACCTCAGATACTTATAAAACTTTGTGCCAAAGCAAAAACTGATCTGTTCAGACCTGTTCATTTATGCTGCCCTACGCACATCTGCTGTACCTATACTGAATCTCATACGTGTTGTATTCACAACTCCTTCATCTGGTGAACAGCAGGGTCTAAGCTTCAATTTGACTTTAACAAAGAAATAGGCCCAACTCAGTACTTGTTGCACAGTATTAAGGCTAACATCTAAATTATTAGTCATAGGATAATAACTAACTAGCAGCTCTCTACCACCTGAGTTGGCACTAGTATTTTGTTTTTAACCAGGAAAAAGCTTCTGAAGAAAATCACTTAGTCATTTGTGGGTACTGATCATTGATTTGTGTCAAGCAACGGTTTTAGACAATGTGAAATAAATTCCTCTTTGATCAAGTGAAATAGAGTGATGAAACACTCCAAGAGATCACCTAGTATTCTTCAGCCATTAACATATATTTAGGCTACAAAATCAGACTAAAATTAGGCCAGCGCCCCACCCTGAGATATACGGTCACCACCACCAATTGTGTTGCTCTCTTAAATCTACTCCTATTCTGTTGTACTAATGATTATAACCACAGATCATTCCATAAACACATGCCAGACAACGATTTTTTTTTAGTGGAATCATGGAATCTTTTGGCTCGGTAGGGACCACTACAATTGATGTAGTCCAATACCGCTGCTCAAAGCACGTTCAGATACAGGAGGCTGCCCAGACCCCTGTCCAGTCACATTTTTAATATCTCCACAGATGGAGACTTCATAAACTGTCTGGGCAGTTTGTGCCAGTGTGTAGCCACTCTCAGAGGAAAAAAGTGTTTTCTTGTGTTCAGATGGAATTTAGTGAGTTTCCATTTGTGCCCACTGCCTCTTGTCCTGTCAGTGGGTACTACAGAGAATGTCTCTTCTTCATCCATTCCCGTCAGATATTTATACACATTGATAAAACCGTCCTGAGCCTTCTCTGCTCCAGACTGAGCAGTCCCAGCTCTCTCAGCCTTTCCTCATATGTCAGGTGCTACAGTCCATTAATCATCTTTGTGGCCCTTCACTGGACTCACTCCAGTCAGTCCATATCTTTCTTGTACTGGAGAATCCAGAACCAGACATAGTGCTCCAGATGTTACTTCACCAGGTCTGAGAAAATGTATTGTATTTGAATGGCAAGGTTTTGGTAGGAAGGGGGAGGCTACAGGGGTGGCTTCTGTAAGAAGCTGCTAGGAGCTTCCCCTACATCTGGTCAAGCCAATTCCAGCCAGCTCCAAGATGGACCTGGCACTGGCCAAGGTCAAGCCAATCAACTACGGTGGTAGCACCTCTGGTATAAAATATTTAATAAGTGGGGAAAAACCTGCATGGCATTAGCCAGAAGAGAGGATTGAGAATATGTGAGAGAGACAACTCTGCAGACACCAAGACCTTCACCAAGTGAAGAAGGAGGGGGAAGAGGTGCTTCAGCACCAGAGCAGAGATTCCCCTGCAGCTCATGGTGAAGACCATGGTGAGGCAGACTGTCACTTTGCAGCCCATGGAGGTTAATGGTGGAGCAGATATCCACCTGCAGCCTGTGGAAGGCCCCACAATGGAGCAACTGGATGCCCGAAGGAGGCTGTGACCCCATGGGAAGCCCATGCCAGAGCAGGCTCCTGGCAGGACCTGTAAGACCCACGGACAGAGAAGCCCTGTTCAAAGTTAATTGAGTGGTCTCACAGTAACATCAGCCACCCCACTCAGCAGTCATAAGTGCAATCCATCAGGCTTCCGTGGACTTATCCACAAACATCCAGTTTGTTGAAGGGCTCCCTAACTTGATCATCCTTCATCAAGGATAGGTCTTCCTAACTCCAGATTTTCTCTCTGGTCTCAGGGGCCTGAGGTACCTGAAGGGCAGTTTCACTGATAAAGACTGAGGCAAACAAGGCATTGAGATCGTTGGCCTGTTCCATGTCATTTGTCACCAGCTCCCCTGCCCCATTCCACAGCAGGCTCACATTTTCCCTAGTCTTTTTTTGCTGTTTAAGTATTTGTAGAATCTTCTCCAAGTCCTTTTCTATTATGACACCTGGATTGTCATACCAGCAATTTTAAAATCTGGTTGTCTGGGGTTTTTTTTGCTTTTTTTTTGTTTAACAGGTGCAGACCCTCTTAAGAAAGAGGCATTTCTTGTTTTTTTCAACAGGTCAAAAGTTCTTGCAGTGAACTTTTGCATTATGTTGAATCTGTTGTAAGACTCATCACTTTGTATGTGTCTGAGTAGTGGTATACTGGTTTCATTGGAACATCAACGTGACCGAATCAGCCCAATCTCTTGGAGACATAAGACCAGTTAATTAAAGAGAACATGTTTTGAGTGTTGTTTTTAACATGTTTTCTTATTCAACCATGTTAAGTCAGCAATGGACTATTTATTTATTCTTTTCTTCCTTTGTTTCGATTTTAAAGATTTTATCATGTTTCTCAGAATTATTTTTTCCCCTGTAGAAATCTTATATGATTTGCTTGCAAGGGACCATGGTTACTTAAAGAGCAGAGCTTGAAATGAGTCAAAAGCAGACTGCTGTCTTTCAGCTTGGCCTTGGTTTCTTAAAACTGATGAACACATAATTATATATTCTGAGTGTGTTTTTTAAATGTATCTAGTAATATATAAACATAATATTTTATATATATGCGCACACACAACAGTCCCTGAATGGTAGAAAAATACACAGATAAGCTTTGTAGCTTAATCAGGGCTAAGCCTAGGATCTTTCCAATTTTTAATCAGTAATGAAATCTAGAGTCCTAAAAGTGAAAAGAGACTAGAAATGTGTTTATGTAAAGCTACTGTGTACAAAGCTTCAGACCTTAAATTTAAAAGCTGTATTTTTAAATTTACAGATTCAGAAAAAACAGCGAAGGTTGTTTGTCTTTAAGAAGCAGAGATATAAACATCAGTCAAGGCATTTTATCTAAAATAAGTATTTTTGAGCAAGCAGTTCAGGTTTGCAGATCAAAAAAAAAACAAAATTAGGATGTCATCTGATCACAAAATTATAATAGAAAGAAAACATGATGTATATAGTTTTATAAGGATTTTTCATTCTTATGCATGGTATACATAGTATTACCCCTAACCCCTCTAAGACTATATTCTTTGAAGATAAAAAATTTATTTTCTTTCACTTAGGAACACTAGAATCTGATGTGTGTGGCACACTGGGGACCTCAATGAGGAATAGTAGTTTATTCTATGATATGGATTCCTTGCAGTATTTGCAGGCAAAAAATGACACCTCTATTATATTTTTTTTTTTTCCCAATGATCTTCAAAATGGAAAGATGAAGTTTGTTCACAAAATTTTCAATCAAGGGAGGGAAATGCTACTATACTAAAGTCATCCCTACCCTGTAGCACTGACACAATGTGAAATGTAGAGGTAAATGGTAATCCACACCCGGTATGGGCAAATGTTATTTGGAATTTGGAATATTTGGAATTTGGAATATTTGGAAGTAGCTCATGGCAGTATATGCAATCTCTTCCACTTCTATTGGTTTTAGCATGAGTATCCTCCCATCCTATGATAATTTACCAAACAATTTACAAGTTCGTTTTTCCTTTAGAACAAAGAAGACATATAATTTTTGGAATGTATTACATGTATTGTACGTATGACATGTATTGCCAGAGGATTTAAATACAACAAATTTAAGCACACATTGATTCACGGATGGGGAATCTATTATACCCAAAAATCTTTATAATGAAAAACAATATATTAAAATACTAAAACTTTTCAGTTCCAGATTAACTGCATATTACATGAATGCCTTGAAATCCATGATCTATAGATTTTATTGAGAAAGCTTCACAATTTCAGAGGTCATGTATTTTTTCCGGTAGGGAAAATAGCTTAACAAATCCACAAACACACTTGGGACACAATGACTACAAACATAGTTTAGCTGTATAACTAGAGAAAAATAAAAATGGCAGCTAAACAATACCTGCAGTCTAATACTTCAGTACTTTGCCCTCCAACTTAGCTGCACTGTGACTGCAATCAATCTCCAGTACTTTGTTTACAAAATTATACTTGATTAAATACATAGGTATTTTTACATTTTAGAAGAAACTAAGACTGACTTAAAAAAATATATATTTCAGATCCATTCAAACTAAATGGCAAGACAGCTGTCAGCTATGGAATATATGAAGTCAGCACTTGCTCTTTGATTATTGGAACAAGTCATAAAAAAAGTAAATAAAGGGATTATTTCTTTTAATAAAGATGACATATTTTCTTTAACATATATACTATTACTTTCATTTTGTTTATGTGTACATTTGGATGAAATTCTCTACAGAAAAAAAATGTCTGCAGGAAAAAAGCATTATCAATGCTCATGCAAATTAATTTGTCCAGGGGAATTTAGGTAATCACTTCAACAGCTTGAATTCGGCAATCTTCTAATGAGCAAGCAGCAATAGCACTATGTGACTTTGGTGATGAGACACAACACAGATATTTATTTGAGGATAGTAAAACTCCAAAACATTAGATGTTTTCTTGAAGAAGTTATTTTGGCGTACATTTGTGCAATCCCTTTATCAAGTAACATTTCTAGACATTAAAAAAAAAAAAAAAGTGAAAAGTGTCAATGGTTTACTCAGGAAATTACATGACTAAAATGCTTCCTGAACAGAATACTACACCAAATTTTCTCACATCTGTCTTTACTTCTAGATTCATTATATACCTGTGAATGTGAAAAAGAGAGTTCTAAATATCTGAAATTGTAAGAAAATCTGGAGAGAGTCATAACTGAAGCAAAGTCAAACTATTTTAGAACTATAAATTGTAAAAACATAATTTAAATATTTCCCCTTTGTATACCATATTGTCATTCTTGTATAGATGAGCAATATGATAGAAATTAATGTCCTATATTGCATGCTGACTCAGAAATTGTCCTTTCTCTTAGATCATTTTGGGGTTAATATGGGTACTAGGGGATCTGGAGATGGCATCAGGTTTTACGACTTGTGAGGGTGCTATGCTGGTTTTGTATCGACATATTGGGTCAGAAACTGACAAATATGGGGTTTGCCATCAGTCATTGTTGCAAAACACAATGCCCCTGGCAAAGCCATTGTTCAGGCTGTTCATTGGTAGTTATCAAAGGCTTCAAAATCATCTTGTGCCAAGAAAAAAGAAAAATAACTATTGATAACTACATTACAATATTTGTTTTATATATAAGATGTTTAGCAGCAGATGACGATCTTGAGACTTGTAAGCATCAGGGAAAAGTGCAGGGTTTTTCAATAAACAGCTATTTTGGACTAGGGAAAAAATTAACGTACAACTAGTAGGTGTAGTCAGTTATCCCTAGTTTTACATAAATGACCCTATTATACATATATTACAGTAATGTAAATGATGACTCCCATCTGTAAAAGGCTGTGAATTCTCATTAAAAGGTTTGACTCACTTAACAACTGCTGTTTTGTTGTTGTTGCTTTTTTTTTTTTCTGTTAAAAAGAGCACTCAGCCCCTTGAAATTTCAATTATTATTTTTTTTAAACAGAGTAGTTTTATTGGCCTCAGACCAGGGTGAAGTGACACATGCTTCAGCACTGGAACCTTAAGTAGCGTAAGTAGAGCTGGAATACATGTCTGATGTTCTTTCCTTCTGTTCTCGAAAATCTAAAATCTCTAAAATTTTATCCTTTAGGACCATTTTGTGTTTTCAATACTTCGTTCGTATTTTTATTTACAGGTATTGGTAAAAAGGAAGAGGCAATAGAAGCTTACAGAAATGCAGGGTAAAATGTTTTGAAATTCATGGCTAATTGGTATGATAGGCCATAATGGAGCTGTTACTGTCGCTCATGTCAATGCGCACTCAGAATGTAATCCATGGATTACAAACACAATGGACCATAGCAGATCCCGCTGTATGAATGGCTGCTGATATGCATAAAACTCTATCATTCTTCAGATAATTATTTTGTCCAAATTTAGAGTGTGAACTGCTGACACTATCAAAGGTACTTTCGGTTGGATATCAGAGTAGAAGATGTTACAGGGTTTAGCATGTGTTAGCATTAATTGACTATTATGCCTCTCAAGCAAATAAACCCCCACATAATCGAATTAAACAGGGCACTAGAAAGGGAACTGACTTGAGTGCAGCCATAAGAAAATGTAGCAGGAATGCGGGTATTTATAAAGAGACTTTTGTACAAATTTTTTTCATGAGCTCTGGTATGAGGTCATGTTTCAGTGTACTTGTTTTTAATCTGCGTTTTGGATGCTTTGTGTGCAGTAGGCTTCCAAAGAAGAGCTTTCTGAAAAAGAGAATTACTTTTCCCTAAGACTGTTCTAAACTGCCTGTATCTTGCTATTTTATTTTTGATGGTGGTTTTACACTGATTAATTAAATTGCTACAGGAGGGTTTTTGTGTGTGCATCTCATTTGCTATAGTGTGGAATTTTATTTTTTTTAGTTTTAAAGAAGTCATTTACTTTTAAAATTATTTTTTTGTCTAGACATAGGCATTTTTTTTTTTCTTCTTTTTTTGCCAGCTAGGTATTTTGAGGAGGAGATTTTTTTTTTAGGTTTGGGGGGGAAAAAAAAAGGTAGTAACTGCATTTCTGCAGTATAGAAACCTAACTATTTACCTTAGTGTTAGCTTCAGCAGTAAAACTTTGGTCAATTGGGCCAACAGAGAAAGTTACGGACAATATCTGACTTCCTGCCATAAAACTCAGCATGTAACAATAAATGCCGATAATAGTTGTTGTTATTGCTCACTGAAAAGACAGAAAATTATGCTTTCTAGAGGGGACCTTGAGGACACTAGTGGGTTAGTAAATGAAAACTTGTGAGGAAGTCATCAAAAACATCAAAATAGAAAGTAGTTCTCAGCACAATGTCAGAGAGTCTTTATCATTTTCACAGACAAGTGTTTTCTATTTTGTTCTTCTTATAATAAAACATGGAACTATGAAACTTATTGAAAATAAATTTATTTTTTGGTAACTCATAGTCCTTAGAGTGCTAAGCTGGAGAATATTAAAGAAAAGCATGAATTTATTTAAATTAATATGAAAATGCAACAACATACTCCTTTAATTATATTCCATTCATTCGGAAAAGGCTTTATAGTTGGATACAGATATTACGTTATTGTCATATTTTTTCTCCTCAAGTAGGCTACTAAGTTATAGGTGGAAACTTTTACAGCCTCCATTTTACAGATTTTGTGCAAATAGAAAAGGTTTGTAATGCACACAGGTTTCATAGATATAGGATGAAGAAAAAAAAATATAAAAAAAAAAACAAACAAAACCAAAACCCAGAAATATTTGCCTGGAGAGGCAGAGTGAAGTTCTTCAGGAGTCTGTGTAGCTCTAGTCATTACTAGAAGCAGTGATTTTGGACAATTATGTTTAAGGAATCTGAGACATAAGTAGTTATGGCAACTGCATAATGATCCAAATTTGGGCAGGACTGAAAAAAATTTCATGCTGAACATGCTCAGGGTTTTACTGGGAAAATTAACATGGCCATTCTGTCCTCTGAGAAGCATTACTTGTTCCCATTAATGCAATGCCCAGCTGCCCTTTCTGTCTTTGCAGAGTCGTTTGCACATCATTCTTACCCTGTGATTTAACTCTGACAACATGCCATGGGCTGGGCTAGCATATCGATCACTGTAAGAGCTGCATTTTTCATTCATTTTTGTTGTGAAGCACATGGATTTTTACAAACACTAGAGACATGGGATGTGATTCACCAGTGCTCAGTGGTCTGCTGTTAGTTATGCAAGTATAAAAATAATATTTAAATTGGGTCCATAAGTATCAAAGAGGTTTTTTCCTCTGTTCTCCACCTGAAGCCTTTAATTCTTGATCATTAATGCTCATACACTAATTGCAGCAAAAAGAAAATTTGATTATGCAGCTAAAATATATGTCCAGTTGGTAAACTGATATTACAGCCAGAAGAAAAAAAAATATTTATTGTTCTTTAATTCAATTCATACTGCAAACTGTAATATTTCACCAACTTAATGCGTTATCACACTTGTGCTCAAAGAAAGTATAACTTCTGACTCACAAAGTTTATCTTTCTGAAAATCTAAATGTGCAGGCAGGAATTCCCAGAAACATCCCTGATAGTTTGTACAAAAGTTTAAATGGTCTTCAGGTTAAAACTACATACTTAATATGTGATTTAAATGTGTCTAGCTGTAATCTCTGACCATTGGTTCCTTTTGTTCCTCTCTCCAATAAATAAAGTGATTTTCCTTTGTGAAGGTACCTATGCATTGATGTGACGTTAGCTCCCAGTCCTTTTTTTCAAGGTAGAGTGAGCTCCTCTGAGTAACACTTGTGGGTCTTTTGCATTTTACCTGTCATACTGGTTTTGGCTGGGGTAGAGTTAACTTTCTTCGTAGTAGCTTGTACGGTGCTATGTCTTGGATTTGTGACCAGAACACATCCATGTTTTAAGTTACTGCTAAGTAGTGCTTACAGTGCTTGGACAGCTGACGCCAACTGACAAGAGGGATGTCCCATACCATATGACATCATTCTCAGCAATAAAAACTGTGGGACAGAAGGAGGAAGTTGGGGGTGATGTTCGAGGGTGATGGCGTTTGTCTTCCCAAGTAAGATTTACATGTGATGGGGCCCTGCTTTCCTGGGGATGGCTAAACATCTGCCTGCTGATGGGAAGCAGTGAAGTCCTTACCGTGCTTTGCTTGCATGCGCAGCTTTTGCTTTACCTACTAAACTGTCTTTATCTCAGCCCATGAGTTTTTGCACTTTTTTCCTGCGGATTCTCTTCTCCACCCTGCTGTGGGGAGCGAGCAAGCAGCTATGTGGGGCTGACCTGCCTGCTGGGATTAACCACAGTAAGAGTTTAGACGTTCAGTTTTTTATTACTTTGCAATGGGAAAGTATTTTTAAATTTGATATGCATTTTTTTTTCACATTTAAGCTATTTCAATCACTATGTTCTGGTGTGTGAGCCAGTGTCAGTGGGTCACACTATTTGTTCCTAGATTTTGTGCATGGCTGTATTGAAGCACTGTGTTTGGATAGCCTTAAGTTGCCAGACCTGCCTCATCACCACCTCTGATTCTTCTGCCCTCGTTGTTATTTATCACTCCAAAAGTCTTATGCTATTCAAAGATATTTTAGCTGTCATTATATATTTACCTCTGGATCACCAACAAAATTTTAGCATGGGCTGAGGTCCAGTACTCCCTATCCCTTGCAAAACTGTCTGTATGACAACATAATACTGAAACACAACAGTTAGCTAGCCCCTATCTGTTTTCTGTAAATCAACACATCTTCCCCACAAAATCCCACATACCTTTAAAGAAAAGGAGAGTAGATTCAAACATAGACTGAAATTTATATCCGAAAATTTTCTAAGTATTCAGTCAAGCTATCAACTCTTTCTCATCCAACAACTGTTTATGTTATATTTTTAATTTTCATTGTTTCTAAAGTTACGTTTTTTTTCTTCCAGCATTGCCTGTTCAGAATGAAATGTCAGATTCTCCATTTCAGCTCACCTAAACATTTACTTTTGGGATTTCCTGAATGTACATAAACAAAAAATATGTTTAATGTTTTTTCAACATAAAATGCAGATTGCTCTTAGTGTGTTTACACAGTAGGTGTACTCCACAGTATGTCCAAAGTATGATCTCAGTGACAATATATTTTTATTTTCATTGAATACAATTTAATCTACACTCTGTTAAGATTTCACTTCTATTTTAGTTTCTAATAGAAAAAGTCTTTGGATTTTTTTCTTAACAATGGCACTTTATAGGTCACCCCAAATATAGACACTCTATCCAGCTGGCTGCTCAATTTCAAAATTGCATACTACAAAATTTAACTAGCTACCTAAAATAAAGTGATCTAAACTAGGTAGATCCTAAAATGAAGATCCTGAGTTCAAGTCAACTTAGTGGTACATTCATAAAGTTTGACAAGGAACTCCCATGGAGGGAAAAATACTAATGTGGCAGAAATTGATCCCAGAGAAGCTAGTTTTCATAGGAATTTTTAAATTTAATTTTCTGTTCAAATGAAAAGTCTTCCTGATAGCTAGGGTTGAGAAAAAATTGCATGAGTTCACAAACAAACACTATTGAATACGCTTTTCTGAAATTGTTTGGTTTTTTATCATATCAAAAGTATATGTAATGACAGCACAGCACAGGGTCTGATTTGTGTCGCATATTGGAGTGTCTCAATGAAGCCATCCTACAGAAGAGGATAGTGACTAGGTAATTGACATTTGGTCTGGGACAGCTCAAAGGACAAAGGCACTCCTCAGGAGCATCTGGGAAGTCATCTCTTTGAGCTGGGTTCAAGAAATCTAGCAGACACCAGTCTACATTCTTTTCAACTATGGTGAATGACTTTTAAAAAGGGACTCCTGTGAAGCCCTTAATAGTGCTCTACAGGGCTTCAAACCTGCAACATCAGTATGCTCACATTTATAAGATAGAAGTAAGATTTTGAGGAGAGTTAGTGAAAATATAGTCATTTTTTTTTTTTTTTAAATTATTTCCATTTCCAGGCCAAAGTTCCATCTTGCCTTTAGGGTATTTTGCATTCCTGGAATGCTGATAAGAGTGAGACCAAAACTACAGTAAAAAAATACATGGGGGGAAAAAAAAAGAATAACACACACACACACCCCCAAACCGGCATGTATCTGATGCAAATATTACTGTAATTTTATGTTTTACTGGGCAAACTAACCATGAATTTTAAAATGAATTAAGGGTCTTAATATTCATTAATACTAAACAGTCCCTGCTCCAAAGTGAACGCAATCTAAACAAACAAGACTGGTGACCCGTACTACCTTTGAATCATTTCTCTGGAGTATTGAAAACATCTTTTTCCCTCTCTAGTACATTGGATGGTTATCTTCCACTCATGTTGAAAATACCAAAATGTGTCATTACAGCACAAAGAGGGGATGTTTTGATCTAGAAAAGCTGTTTAAGTCACAATTACCTAATGTCCCTAAAAAAAAAATTTAAAAGTAGTATGAGAAAAAATATATAACATTGTATGTCAACAACAGACCATACCAAATTCTGGTAAGTTATATTATACGACCTTGTGATATCATAATGTGGAAGATATATAATGAATTACTTGGGACTACCATGTCGTGAAATAAAACTGGATCATCAGCTAATAGAAAGTAAAGTGTAATGCAATGAGTATGTATGCTTTTGTAGTTTGCTGCAAATATGATAATAAAATATTAATTACAAAATTAGATGGCAAATCTCAATGGCAATGATGCTATCTTCTTTTTTAAAAAAATTCCACCATACACTTCTTTAAACTGAAAACTATTTTAATAATGTCGACACACCTGTAGTATGACTTTCTTAGATTTTCCCTTCCAATTTAGAATTAAAACGTGATAGTTAAATGTAGATGAACAGAGAGAGCAAAGAAATAAGAGAATCTTAGGCAAAACAATTGACATGACTTGAACTAGGGGCCATAAAAAAAGAGTCATATACTAGGAATCAGAGATCTGCAAGCTTGGAATAAAATCACAGCAAAGCTCACACCTCAACTGACATTGTATGCACAGAGTGATTCCTGTGAGACTTTTCATTACATTCACAGATGACCCCTATTACTGTGCTCTTTCTTGACAATTCTGCAGGGAAAGGACATTCCAGAATGCTATGAAATTGCAAGCAGAAGAATATAAAAAAAAGGAAGTTGAAAGTTATACTCACAGCTCCACAGCTATGTGGAGCAGTGGTCAAACGGTCAATTATCTGTCAGCAAAACGCTTTTGGAAATATCTGGCAGCACAGCCCATCAGCAAAAAATCCTCAGTTACAAATAAGGAAAAATGAAACACAGTATAACATTATTTTTAAAGGATTATGAAAAATTGCAAGGGTTGATTTTTAATTCCAGTTTAGCATGGGGTTTTATCCCAGTTTTCAAATCACTATTTTCTTGAAAAAACACTATCCCCACAAAAGAGAAAGAAAGAAAAAAAAGAGAGTACTCAATATTTTAAAAGATTAAGTCACTTTTTTATGGATGATATTGTATTTAGACTAGCTTAAATAATCTCCGTCCTAAATGAACCCATCAACCCACACCAGCTCATTTGTAAAGAGAAACTTGTATTCTGATGTGTCAGCTAACAAATAGTACAGAATAATTTCACTAAATACATTTAGAGAGAATGTAATTTTATCAGAAAATAAAGATAACTCTTTGAAGTTATTTAATATCTTGAATGAAACTTCCTTCTTATCTTAAAGTGAATTATTCCAACACAATATTTCATTCTTGCTGAGGAATCTAACAAAGGGTGGGCAAAAAATGCCCTTTGTTCTACTCCAGTCGTGTCCACACTTTCCAATGGAAACTGTGTTTCCCCTGTTCCCTTTATTGCAAAGCCCTCTGCAAGTGTATTTGACTTTTCTCCTTCTATGAAAAGGAAGATGTTTTGTTAAAATTTTCTGAGTAAAAAATAAGAGAATCATTATGGTTATGACATAAGAAAATGTATTGGACAATATTCATATTGTCTATATTTATTCTGGTGAAATACCAGGTTACTTTCACTAGAGTCCTTTTTAATATATTTTTCTATATTCAATGGAGAAAGTGAATGTCCTTTAGAAAGCAGTTCAGAGCCACAGTACACTGAAAAGAAAGACTACTTGTATTGCAAAGAAAAATTTACAGAGAAATATTGTCTTATTGAGCTGATGATTTACAATATGATAATAGGAATTTCGAAAATCATTAATTAAGGATGATAAGAATTAAAAGTCTGGCAAGCAAAGTTTGCCTTCCCCATGGAGAAATAATACTGTATCACTTTGCACAGTGCATCATGGCAGTGGGAATTAGAAAGAAACAGGAGAAACCCATGCAGATCACTGGCTGTACTAATATAAGCATATACCCATTGGCAATAACAGTTTTGATCTTCCTTTATGCCTAATCTGCATGGGATATGAGTTGTCTACTGACAGATTCTGGCTCTTTAGTTCAAACTGAGGAGACTCAAAGCGTGGAGCTTTCCATTCAGTGCTTATGGTTGGTTAAGATAATACACACAGTGGAGAACAGTGTTAAGGGTACAAGTTCTTTACAATTCTATACCCCTAATCATCACTCCAAGCCCCGTAAACTCTTTCATATAGTCACAGAAGGGAAAAGAAAACCATTGGGCCATTCTGCTTTCCTTAGATCGTGAGATGACAGTGACAGAAAATCTTCTCCTGAAGGTAACATTTCCCACAGCTGTAGATTCAAATAGTTTATGGATTAAGTTTGAGCCCAGAAACCAAAAAAAAAAAAAAAAAAGCCCTTTTGGTTTTGAACTCATCTTTTTATTGCACACTTGAAATTCTTTTCTTCCTTTAGTTGGTTAGATGTTTTCCCTTTTTCTTACACTGGTGAACATTCAAGGGCAAGCAGCCTGACATATGAAAAAAAATCCAAATTGATAGACATACTACAAATCTGCAACTCAGCTGGTGAAAATAGAGACTATGAACTGAAACTCACCCTAGGAAGAAAATTTCGACCCAACACTGTGGGAAAAAGAGCAAGCCAAGCAATTTCAAAATTAAGGGATCAAGGTGAACTTGATCATTTGATCATTTTCCTTGAAGCAGTGCCAAATATTTGAAGGCAAATTGGATTTGCAGCAAGGAACTTCAGCATATCAGGTAGAATATGAACCTGGCTTGAAGAAAAAAAAAAATCTATGAAGAGGTGGAAAAACATCAGATGTGATCTTCACCCTTGATAACGCTTCTTTGAACAGCTCAGGTTTCTCAGAACTGCTAAATTATTTTGACTAAGCATGTGAATACCTCTTCAGCAAGGGAGAGGCAATGTAGCAGCTTAGCTACATGGATATATTAACTGACTTAAGGGACCATACAGCACACACGTTGGGTATTCTGTCTGAGACATCAATAGTATTACAGCTAGTGTTTTAATCTTATCACTTCCAGTAACTAAAATAGTACTAGTATCTGCTCTGCAGCCATTTAAGTCTAAAGAATAGTGAAAAGAAGGTGATGCACCAATAGCATTGTTTTTCTGTTATATTCTACCCCCAAAACACGTTGACTAGGATTTTTTTGTGTGTGTATGAAAGAAAAGTAGTGATTATCTAAAGGGAATTTCAGCACCACACCACTAGTGTTTTCCTTTTTCCTTTTTCCTTCTTTTCTTTTCTGTTTTTTTTTTTTATTTTCTTTTTGCCTGGGATTTTATCTGAAAGAACATATATGTATCTCTCAAAGTATGCATGATATTGTTCAAATGCAGATGAAGTATGCAATTTTAATTTTTCATACTAGCTAAAATCCCAATAAATAAAGAAAATTTAGATGAAACCATTAAAATGGGAATCACACATTATAAAATATAGTTAGTTTTCTGACTACACACGCAAAGAAAGAGTCATTTACTTCAACTGGATGGCAACAACTTATTTCTGTGACTAACTAAGGATTCTAGCAAATTGCAATTTGCCATGGGTTTTGCACACACCTATCAGCAAAATCTCATGTTACCACCATTTTTTTTTTAGGGTAACAGAGCCAGAGATTTAGTGGGATTTAGTCTTCCTCACTGAACACAGCAAAACCATGCACGTAAAAATCCAACCGCCTAATGAAATTTTTAGTTTTGAAGGAACTTTGTACTACTCCATCTACCTATAATGAGCATGACAGTATTCAAACATCTAAGAAAGGGGAAAAAATGGAAAGTCACCTAAATTTTTCCCAAAATAAGTAAAATATTCTTTGCTGCAAACATGAAGCTACAAAAGATTACTCCTTGCCTGCCCCAGGATCGGCTTAAGGTACGTATACTGCCTCTCTCAAGCTGTTCTGGTTGATCCTGTTGCAAGAACAAGGATGCATTACTCTTGGATGACGCACCATTGGTAAAGATGTAAGTTAGGGAATACACACAAGAGATGAAGTCATATGGAGTTATACAATACAGCACCCTGTAAGTTGCCTTCGCAAAGGTCACTTAACTAACAGAAGAGAAAATAAATGACTGTCCACATCACTGTATCTGTGATAATTAGCCCTAAGCAGAAATTAATTCACCTGCTTTCTGTATGGAGTTTCACAGTGTAATACTGAGAAATCCTAAGTGGCTGGCAGAGGAGAGTAAGTGTCACTGGGTACTTGCTGTAAACAGCCTCATGCTTCTGGAATAATGTTCTTAGGTCAAGTCAGACTATTTAGTCTCTCACCTCTTTCTGGAGCACTTCTGCCTCCCTCCATATTTCCAGCTTTCTCAGGAATTTACTGTATTTCCTTAATCAAAGGGATTTTGTATGGTTGTTGAGCAGCTCCTCACACTCATTAATAATTTTGCAACAGAAGGGAACTAAAATGAGAAGGGGGAAGCAACATTTTGGCCAGAGGTCATTGCCTTCTCGATCTGGCTTTAAGAAGACAGTGACGGTAGTTCTGTGAGTACCTCAGTGTGCTCCTTACCTAAGGAAGTGGAGATTCACATGAAGTAGGACTGGATGAAGGAGGAGGAATAAGCTGTGATGAAAGAGATCCTCATCTGCTGCTTTTCCACTGGTCAGGTTTCCAAAGATTGACCCTGCTTTCAGAAGCCTGGACACAGCCAACCCTGCCTTGCCAAATATTCTTGTTGCCTGTTAGCCATTCCCAGTGGCCATTTCACCTGCTCCTATGCAAGGCATACCAGTCTCCCCTTACAGTCCCTCCTTTCCATGCTGCTACGCAAATGGCTCTGTTGGCCAGCAGCCCGCCATATTACTCAGCGTGGTTGCTGGTTTGACCACTTCTCCCCTGCAACTCTGATTTACTTTATGATTATCCAAAACCATCTTCTCCCTTCCAGAGGAAAAAAAGAGAGAACCAAAGATTTTGGGATGTACTTTATGTGCTACACAAAGGATGGAAGGAATTTCACAACAGATGGACTTGTGCATTTATTTCCTCATTAACCACCTAAAATTGAAAATTTGCTCTACTACCTATTCTATAATCTTACGAATACAATACATTGAAAAGGGATTTTTTTTTTTTTTTAAATAACAGAACTGTTTTTAAAGGTTTTTCAGATTGTTTAGTACTTACCACTGAAAAAAATAAAAGGAACGGGAAAACACACACAGGTGCTCTGAACACTCTCATTACTGTAGTGCTTATCCAAAGGATAACCTCACTGTGAATAATACTTATGTTATACCCTTGAAACTCCTTCTGGTAGGACTAAATTTTTGTGGTTGAGATACTCGTGTCTATCTTTCTTAAACAGCTGAGAAAGGACCAGGAAATTATCAAGAGATTTGACATAAAATAGCAAGATTACCCTTAATCTGTCAAAAAAACATCTAGTTATACCTCAATATTTCTGTTAAGGACTTGTAAGAAAAGTTGAAAAATGTGCTCCTATGAAAGGGGCTTTTCTTTCAAGGAATTCATATAATAAGAAAACAAGAAATTCCATCAAGTAGAATAAAGATGAAACATATATAAAAGATAAGAGTCAATGAAAATAAGAAATTTAGTTTTAATTAGTGATCTAGATAACTTCCATAAGCAGAGAGAGAGAAATGCTCTCACAGGTCATGATCCCTTCCATTAACTTCCTTTATGATGAACTGCCATCTGCAAGTG
The DNA here is from genome assembly GCA_013398815.1 of Ibidorhyncha struthersii. NCBI lineage: Eukaryota > Metazoa > Chordata > Aves > Charadriiformes > Charadriidae > Ibidorhyncha > Ibidorhyncha struthersii. The sequence goes on from VZSZ01005693.1 coordinate 50,542, forward strand.
TCCGTGACAAGATTTAGTTAGATCTCTAATTTTATATGTCTTAAGTTAGCCATGATGGATCTCACCCCAAACCAAAGAGATGCCTGCATGATCACCTCTTCTGAATGCTGTCCCTGGGAATGACATCTAATCTACAGACTGTTAGTCTTTTATATACCAAGCATTATTCTTTAGAACATTTAAAATACATATTAAACACATAAAATCCCCTGTAAAAGAGCAACTAGCAAAGTACACCTTAGTGCAAAAAGCTTAAAATTTACCCAGCTGCACCAAAACTAAGGTTTTTTTATGTGTTTTTCTCTTGGTGACAATAACACATATATGTTACAATATATGTTTGATTATACTAATTTGGGCCTCCTAGCTGACCTATCTGAAAAAAATGCACTGTTATTTAGTAGCAAATCTTTTGGTAAAATCAGAGATTCAAGACAAGTTTTCATCTCTTGAGAAAATATACAGCACAGAAACACAGAGATTAGAGGATATAAATTTGTTTCTGTCTGTTGTCATCTCCTTTTTAAGCCTTCTAAATTAAGATAAACTAGCCAGGGGCATCTAAAACATCATGAAAAGTCTTCTTGAATAGCAGGAAAAAAATGAAATTATGGACTCAGAACAAAAAAACCCAAACGGTAGTAAATAAGTGGCAGGTGCATTTGACATTACTGCGAGTGTGAATTTATTCCCTCTCACATGAAGATCAAATCTAGGAAACATCCTGGGAGAGGCACAGAGATTTGTGTAACAGTTTTATGATCATAGTGTGTCTAGAAATGAAGATTAACTGAAATGTTGACAAAATGCTGGGTCCAAATGAATCCTTTCCAGATATTTATTAGTTATGAAAGAACAGGAGACATGGACAAGTAATTTCCCAGGGTTTTTGATCGCTCACTGAGAAGCTGAGAACTAATATAGGGGATGCATGATTGTTACAACATCATTACAACAACGTTACAAAAATGAAAAATGTAAAGGGACATGGAAACCTCAGTAGGATAGTGCAGGTTGTATCATAAACTTAGAGATACATTCACCCCTCACAGATGAACCTCCAGTCACAATGCAGATGGCTGTCATGGATTTCTTAGGAGTAGAATCCAATCTTAAACCTGAAAGAGGGACTGGACATTAAAAAAAAAAAAAAAAAAAAAAAAAAAAAAAAAAAAAAACAACCCAGAAAAGTCAATTACACACAATTGTCTATTATTACCTGATTTAGAAAGCAATAAATAAAAATTAGACAGGTTGTTATCAGGATTGTAAGACTACTTCTTTTGCAACAAAAAAGGAGGTTGATTTATGTAATTGCAAATATTACTTACAGGAAACTATTAGAATATGCTGAATATCCAAGATAAAAAGAGAACAGTGAGAGAATGCAGCAAAAAGACAGAGGCTTATATGAAAGTTTAGAACTGTATGAAGGTTTTTTGAATTTACATTGAATATATATATCAGAAATGTGGGAGCACACATAGTGGGCAAAGAAGTAGAATGTTGTGAGAACTAGTGAATTCTTCTCTCAGATTTGTCTGATTGGTTTTGTGAACTTTGCTGAAATATTTAACGTTCCCAAATCTCTCTTTTCCATTCTGTAAGAACAGACTGTCTGATCCTCATGAGTATTGAGAGGCTTAATTTAATTTCATCAAATCCATTTAAGTCCTTGGATGAAAAACATTACATGTGAGTACTGCCAACTTTAATTTTTTTTAATGACTATTAACAAACGTTGTTTTTTCCTTAGGTTCAGCTTCTGGAGTCATGGGGTTATTTGAAAATATCAGTTTTCATAAAAAAATAAATATTGTTTCTAGGTAGAAAATACATCAGAAATAATTGTTATAGTTCACTAGAAAGGTAACTGTCCTCTGGTTTTGTTTTGTTTTCTTATTGGTCCACAAATAATTCAATATTGTACACAACCTGGAACATTTCTAAAGGAGGAAAGTTTGTGAGCAGTGCTTAGAGCTTTCTCCTCGGATGAAGGAGTTACTGTTATGAGCCTGGTGTTCCTGTCTCCTCAGCATGAGCAGTTTTATAAGATGATCTGTTTGGGGGGTTTTACATTTTTTTATTTTTGTTTTGTTTTTAATTTTTGGTGATGGGTTTTTTTTATGACTTGTACTTCAGAACAGAAGAATAAGTTTTGTTTCCTCAAAGAGAGTATTTGAGATGGTATATGTTGAGTGGCTAGAAGAAGTTGCCAGGAGCTGAGAAGCCATAGATTCCACTATGGGAGAAATCCTAGTTACACCTTTGCATTCAGTGTTCCCTATTTGTTAGCTCTAAGAAGCAGTATGCAGATTCTTTTATATGCCTTTCTGTAGTGCTTACCTCTCTCCATGCATTTTGCATCAAGTTTTAGGTATTTTTTCCAGACTATGGGTATTCTTTTGGGAAACAGGTGCTGAGAACGTGCTTATAATAATATCTGGATTAGAGGCACCATGTATCTGATTTCGTTTGAAATTTCCCATATAGTCTTTATTGACTCAAGAATGATAAAGAGGGTAGAGGAATTACCGTTACTGTAAATATTAAGAGCCAGATTCATCCTTTAACACACATATCCTGTTGGCTTCAGAACTAATTGCCAAGGCATGTCAGTGGTCAAGAATCTGCCTGAGGAACAGAAAGGCATTTTTGGCATAATTAGGTAGAAGTATTTGGATGAAACTGAGTACAGCAAAATGCTGACGAATATCAGCAGAAACAGCTCTGTAAGTCTTCAGAAGAACTGAAAAAGCGTCATGTAAAAGTAGACTGGACAAGTTATTCAGATACAGTGTGGGCTAAAAAGCAGTGCTAGGATAAAAATAGATCAGATGACCTAATCTGTGCCTGTGATTGCTAATGTCTGTGATTCTTATAGTCAAGGATAATATAAAGCAAAATCAACAAAGAAATGCTAGCATGTACAAATGGAGTATAACAAAAACATTTAAGCTTCCTCATATACTTCAAGCTTTGCTAGTTTTAATGCTGGAATAAACCCAATAAAAATCAGAGAACAACTGTCTCAATTTTTCCCAGCAAGATGATTATAATTTTCCATTACACTCTTTAATCAGATGTACTGTAAATCGCAAAGAAATGGTGAGATTTAATTTTGGCTAAATCAGAAAAGTGCTAAATAAGGATCCATAGGAGAGAAGCTAAATACATTTGGGAAAGCTCTAATATCTCATACAGGAAGATAGGTTCTTTTTCTTTTTTTCTTTTTTTATACCAAGCCGGAGAAGGACAAAAGCACTGAGTGAGTGAATGGGAACAGAGAAAAATGAATTAGAAATGCTGTACACTGAAAAAAAAGGTACTGAAAGCACACAGGAAATGTCAGTCAGAACTTTTAGGAAGAAGGGAAGCAAAATACCTAATCTAACACAGAAGATGAAGATAGAAAAAGAAGGTAAGTATTAGAGAGGTGGTTGGCTGCAACTGACTCTATTACATCTTAAGCAAAAGAAGAAATGACATTAAGTTTTACAGTAGCTGTCACTAAATAATAGAGCGGTGTCTGGTTTTCATTCCCTCAAACTGCAGTGCTGCAACCCAGCTACATACCACCATCGTACAGCAATGGATTCTTGAAACTCATACATGCACTATTTTTTTACCAAGTCAGGCATGTTAAATTGAACAGAGAGGAAAAGAAAAAACCTCCTCATTGCAGTTCAGGTCATAAACTGCAACGAATTCATCCTCTTCCCCCTGCAAGAAGATCACTGAAGGATCGGGATCTTCTGTACAAATGGTACCATGTAAAAATTTATATGCACACATAGTAATCAAAAGGTGCGGTTGCATAGATCATATAAGAAGAACAGCCTTTCAGGTGCAGAAAGAATACAGTCCACTTCTGCTGAGCAATCAATGGGTCACTTCCATGACATAAACCCTATGGAACCATAAGTAATGTAGAAATATCTGTTAAAGAAATTTAAGCAAATTAATTAATCACAACTACATGGCAACTGGCCAAAGCTGTACAGAGAGCATAAAAGTATAATCACTGCAGTTAAAATAAAAAGTCCTATGGATTCAACATATAAAAATTAACTTCATTTTCAGAATCTTAACATCATGTATTTTATCCCTTGTGATTTACTTATGAAAATTTAAGATCTGTACTGCTTTATAACTTCTGCATTTATTTTGTTTAAATCAGTGTCTTCCTTTTATAATGGAGAAAGAAATGTAAGTTGCTTAAATTGCCTGTTTACTTGAATTTAGAATTTCACAATAGCTCCCTAGAGTTATCAAATGACTGAAATAATTCCTTTCAATGATATTAGGTTTTTTTGGCTTAAAATGGCATTAAGTATTTTCATGACTTTTTGGGGAAGATCTATTTTTCACAACATAAAAAATGGCACTTTTTGTACATAATGAAAGTTTAGGATGATGAGATTATTTAGAAAACAGCAAAATCACAATAAGTAAAACTGAAAGATCCTGTTGCAAGGGCACCTTGATCAAAATTATTGCTTCTTTTCCCAGAATTATTCCCTTTCTGGATGGTGAGAAATTATTCTTGCCAAAGGTTTTATTTCCCTAAACTCTATTGTGTTACAAAGAAGTAATTAATTTGGTTGCATTTTATTGTGTTCATTCTTGCTATTATATAAAAACTTTTTAATGAAACAAGTGATTTCTAGAGAATCCTTTAACTCACCAGACAAAAACACGTAGCTGACAATAGAAAAGTTCAAGTTGCAAGATGTTTGTTTTCAAGAGACTGCCGGAGGTTACTAAATTTACCAAGGCAAGAAATGTTTTCTTAATCTCTTAACTGCAGATGAGAACATCTCTTTTCATAAAATTAGGGATGGCTTAGCAGTTATTGCAATTAGCATAGACATGCACAGTTTTATTATTAATTGAAGAAGTCCTCTTTTGTTTCCCTCCTCTCCTTTCATTCATTCAGTTTAGTGTTGTCACAGGAGCATCTGATCTGGCATCCAGCAAAAGCAGTGAGGTCAGAATGAGCATCAAAGAGGGTTGTTCTTAAAGCAGAGAACAGATACTTTCTTCCCAGGGCAGATCCACTTCTGAAGGTTCCCTCCTTTCTTCTTCCCTCCATCTCCTCCCCATTTATGATGAATGCCAAATAAACCATTACAGTACTAAATTCATATAATTTCTGTCAGGAGGAATGTGAAGCCAAAATTCAATAATCGTTTTTATCAGATGTTTTTCATCTTTTTTTCACCAAATTGATGATTAGTTTATCCATTCAAAATTAAAAAAATATTTAAAATTACACTGTTCTGCAGCCAGAGGGAATAGTCTGCAGCAATTATTGAGCTGAAGTTTATGGTTAGGCAGACAGATTACATCGTGTTGACAGTCCATTCTGACCATAGAACTAAGGTTTCATTTCAGATAGTATAACAGATATTCCTCAGGTTACGCTGAAGGTATTGGTCTCTGTCTTTCCATGACACAATGCAATCAGTATCAATGTTTAAGTTTCTTTTGTTTCTTTTTGTTTCTCTAAGGATTCTGTCTGCAGTACTCTACTCACATTTAATGTTTATACATTCTTCTCTTCAGCTACCTGGTATCCCTTTTAGGATAATGGATCTCTTGCAATCAGCTCACATCAGACCACCCAGACAGCTCCTTCTCCTCGAATCTGCATTCTCCCAACTGTCTATTATCAGTTTAGTTAGAGCTCTCCAGTTTGTTTTTCATGGGATTAACTATCATACCTTCAGATTATATTTAACTATCATTCTGATGACATTTTCTTACCTTTACATTTTACTAAAGTATGCTTAAAAAATAATCGTTTGAGTATTCAGAGCTAATGTATCTTTTAATTTGCTAATTTATTCCTTAGGTGTCTTGAGAAAACAACAGTATATACAAGATTTTTTCTTACTTTATATATGCCTTATAACAGTCAAAGATTTGTGCATGTCTGATGAAAACCACATAATTTATATTGTTGTGATTTACACTCAAATGTTCCATTTTCATGAGAATTTCAGTGAAGCTCCATGCAGTTTTAATGTGTTTATAAAGTATATATGTGTGCCAAAAGACTTTCATGTGATTCCGTTCTTACAAACTTGCCTTAATCTCTGTGATTGCATGGCACAGGCATTTCTGAAAATATGTTTTGAAGCTTAATTTACATGGTTTAAAATCTCCAGATTTTAACTTTTTCACTAATGGAGTAATGTATTCAAAATCTCCAATTATAGCACTTGGTCTAGATTCACTTAAAAAGCTCACCAAACTGGTGATAAAAGGTCTTTTCTTCACAGTATTTAAAAGTGCATGGATGAATGAAAAGCAATTCCTAAGTGCGGTCGTCACTGATCTACAGACTGTACCTCTCTCCTTCCCCAAATATGTATAAACAAGGAATAGAAGGCTATGGTATCATATATTGGATTAATGCCAGTGCCAGCATGAGTGAATGTGGATTCATGATTAGTTCTGCAGCGACAAAAACTATTGAGTTGACAAATGTGCTACCTAATTGAGATTGCTTTATTATTAAGTACATTATTTGTTATATTGTAATTCAATTGCTCCTGGATCCTCAACAGGCCCCATTCTGTTAAATCCTGACCTGATTTAGAGTGGTGTTAAAGTTAAAAGTAGAGTTGAGAGCTGAATTTTTCATTTTAAAAGAGTTTTAGAATAATATTCTCTTGTTTTTCACTGTAAGAAAAACAAACGACTAAACCAGAAATGTTCACTGTGTCAAAACTCTTAGCTTTTCCCTCTCACTTTAAATTTCAATCTCTTAAAAAAAACACCCACCAAAATATACTGTTCTAGACCTACATTTTAGAAATATAACTTTTTACTCTGTGTTTATATTAAAAAATAAATAAATTACTTTCAAAGGTATGTAAAGGGTTTTTTATTTGTTTGTGGTTCTTTGTCTTTCTATGTTTATTGAGGGAATAAAATACTAATTTTGTTGTTGGAGGTGAAGAAATCATTTTCCTAAAATATGTGAAAAAAGGAAAATATTTTATTTATTTCTTTAATTATATTATTGATTTATATTATTTATTTATTTATGTTATTATATTTATTGATTTAACTGCATGAAGTGTGTAGTAAATATTGTTGGAATAAATACGATATTTTCAATATAATATACCATGTACACTGATTCCTCAGAAGGAAAATTGGGTAGGAATTAGCTTATAAAAGTAATCAGTACAAAAATCCATGGGCTTATAGGATTACAAAGAAATAGAAACACGAAAGCAAAAATAAAATAATATGGGACAAAGATGAGAGAGAGTGACAAAGACAACATTATGATACTGCTAGAGGCTGCAAAAAATTTTGAGAGAGATATTTTCTATGTATGTGCGATATATGGCAAAGTCTTTTGGGACACCATAATAAAATAGAATAAGCAGTCATGAAAAGGTTTGTGACCCCGCGGGCATATTTTCAGCAGGTAGAGAAATTCCATAGACCATTAATCAGTCATTAATGGAATAGATTGAAATATCTTCATTTTAACAGATGCCAGAATAGATGAGGGAAGAAGTCTTCTCTGATGACTCAGCTAAGTATCATTGCTTTGTTTCTTCTGAGTGCATCTTACATCCTTCAAGGCTTATTAACTGCCTCATCATGAGCTGAAACAGTTTCTAATACTATAGCATGATTTGTGCTGCCTGAAACACAACTCTAAATTGTGATGTCTGTTGAAATGTGCATTAAAATGGAGCTAGAGCTCAATGAACCCCCTGAGAGTCTTTCTGTTCGTTTCAGCATGCTCCAGACTGGATATGCGTTTATCTCTGCATATGAACAGAGAATATGCCCTTACCATAGCATCATTACCGTGAAGTAAGAATGGCCCAGAAGTTAGAGAATAAGCTTAGGTTTCAGTTGCTGCAACTTCTATTCCTTATCTTTTTCACTACTTGTCTGTGCTACTCAGTTTTTTTTCTAGCAAAGGAGATGGTGACCCACCCCTGCATGCTGTCACGAGTGCTTCTGAAGCTCCATAGTTGCTTCATAGGTGCACTAACTTTTCCCAGTGGCAAAGTTAACGTGGTCTGTGTACTTACATCTGTACTATCTCAGGCTAAAATCCAAGTGGAAGAGAAAATGTCAGAGTCATTTACATTGCCTGAGATGTACCGGACATCTTATCAGATGAAAAAGGCCAAGAAGCCTGTTACGCAAAGTTCTGGTCATATAACCATTTGTGCATTTGCCTAGCAATTAGAATGCAACAGTTGCCTGTAACATAACTGGAATGAGACAACTTCTGTCACATGAAAAATGTACCTGCATGTTACATGACTCCAATGGACATAAGCATTCATATACTCTGGACTGATGTGCGTGTAGCTGAAGGGGTATGTGCAGTTGCATAACATAACTGATGCACTTCCAAATTGCCTTTGTAGACGTACTTTGTGTCAAGGAAAAGAGCAGGATTTGAAGCTCGCTCTTTTTTCTTATGTTGCCTTTGGGTTCCCTTAAGCATGTAGATAACTGTCCAGTTTTCTGGCTTTTCTGACTCCAGATCCTTTTAGCCCCTAACTCTACCTGTGCTTTGAATAGGCAACCATGGTGTTCCTAACATGGTGACTGGACAGGGTCTGGACACCTCAGTCTTATACCAGTCATGTATTTGTTTTAGTAACTTCTTACTTTACAGGCATTCTCTTAGGCAACATTCGTTAACACGAGGTGGTGCAATGGAAGCTATATTAATGCACCTGGCAGATATACTTTTATTCTTAGAGTTTAAATATTGGCTTCCGAGCACTAAGGGAAAAAAAAAAAAAGAAAAGAACAAGTGTTCAAATGAGCCTGTGAGAGACATAGGTATAAATTATGTTACCACTAATTAATTTTAGTGCGCACTACCCGCACAGAGCTCTGAATTATAACCTCCAAGCTGCTCAGTTTACATTTATTGCTTGTGAAAAAACAAGCTGATACACAGAAAAAAAATAACCTCATTGTTCCATTGCAAGCTGTCAATCAAGTCAAAGCTTGAAAGTGACATATAAGCCCACCTAACAAGGAAAATCAAAAAGATTTTATATGTATAACATATAAGCAAGTCACCGAGGACTAACTGGAGTCTCTCTACAGCACCCAAATGGAGCTGTTTAAGCTTCTGCTGCCAGATACATTCTTATCACAGCTATCATTTTTAATGCAATGAAGAAATACAGTTTCAATCTGTTTGACAGGAAAATACTCTATTGTAACAGAGGAGTTGGAGAGCAAACTCTTAAAATACAGTTCAGAATGAAGCTTGCATTTTGTCTGATTTGTCAATAATTATAAAATTACTGATTAGTATAAGATGTGGGCTGGATTGCCTCGTTGCCTGAGTACCAGGTATTAAAAAAAAAAAAAAGGAAAAAGGGAAAAGAAAAAGTACAGTTTTTTTCATATCCGTCATGTTTTTGACAGCCTAGCTGGAGATTAATGAAAGGTTCACACAGGGATAGCTCTTTATGATTACAAGCAGCAAAACACAGAACAGCAGTTACAGAATAGATCAACTAGCTTGTGTAATAGCAACCATGTTCCACAAAATCTTCCTTACCAGTTACTTAAAGACACACAGACTAGATTATTTATTAGGCATTGTTGTTGTTGCTATAGTTTTTTAACACTATAATAGTATGCCATGCTCTCATTTTCTTTCAAATCACTGGATAGTTTTCATTCATTTCAATGGGATTTAAATGGTTCCTTTAATAAAGGAGATGACTAATGTGATCACCTTTGTGGTCACTGATTTTAATTCCTCCTCAGCTGGTAGTGATGAATACTTTCATAATTAAGTTGACCGGAATGTCAGAAGCAACATCTATAATAAACCAGTATGATGTGAGAAACCAGCCAAAGAAGGCTTCTCAAGGATTCTGGCAACTGCTGGAGTTTTGTCTTCTCTCTCCTTTGCCTGTCTGTCCCCCAGTCTTGACCCAGTCAATGCTTCTCACCTCCACATATGTAGGTCCCCCCCTAGGAGAGGGTTAGGTTCACCTCAGCAGTGATCCGGGGTGTCACAGACCTGAAAATCAATAAATTAGTCTTGCTCATGAGTCCAGCTTTCAGAGGCACTCTGATCTCAGAGTTGCTTTCTGTGTGGGAGACAAACACAGCCTTTCTTTTCAGTTTGGGTGTTTCCCGCTCAGGCTGCTGGGTGCAGTGAAACCCAGTCTGAAGCTCCTAACTTTCTACAGACATTATGTAGAGAAGGGAGACGTCAGAATTTCAATTCTAGGAACTATTCCCAAGCTCTGCTGCTGTTTTCCTCTTTATTTCCTGAATTTAAAAGGGTAGTGAACCATCTTTAAGAGTGTGCTTGTCCAGCTTCCACTGCTGGTGCCACATCAAAGTTTCAAAGTTTCTAGTGGGAGATATTCTCTCCTTTTGCTTTTCCTGTTTCATCTTTTTTTTTATTTTCTTTTTTTTTTTTCCTCTTCAGCTGCTTAATGTCATCTCAGAAGACTTCCTGACTTACCTCTCACCATGCTTTTACTACTACTTTTGTTTGTAGCATTTCAACAGACTTTCTTTTCCGATTCCTAATACTGTCTTGCATCAGTGAATCTTAGTGGAAGGTTTTTTTCATCAAACATTTTATAATATGCAAGTCCAGGAATACAAAGCTATCCATGATTTCATTTTGAGCTCCATTTTGCTGAGAAAATATTGAAACCTTTGCTTCTGAACATTTCTGTTTAAATTGCTTCTTTTAAAATACCTGCAATTTTCTTAGAACTTTCAAAGATTATAGAATCACCAACTATAAAATAATCCCATTATAAAATGTATCATTCCATTTACGGAATTTATGATCTTTCCGTACTGTTCTTTGTCAAGACAAAACTAAGTAATACACTTCAGTTATCAAATAATGTTCCCTCCTCCACTTCCCATGAAAGCTTTTTCCTAAACAGATCAACATTTCACGCTTTGCATTTTCCACTTACTTTGTCACACATTCATTTATTGATTCTCTTGGTCCCTCCCTCCCAGCACCACATGTCCCTTTGTATGTATACAACTGAATATTGTGGTTTGTCAGCTGATTCACTCCCTAGGTGTCATTAAAGCACTGACTAGAAAGTCTAAACATCCAACACACATCTAGACCTCTAAATGTAGATATGTGTCAACATCAAACTGGATCTCACCCCAGGGGCTTGTGCATAAGTGTTCAATGCTGTTTGAGCTGCCATTAGGGCAGTTAGTAGGAACATCCTCTAAGTCTAGCAAATATGACACAGGAATCATATGGGACTGTTTCCACCTGGAGCAGCAGCTGGAGGCCATGCAGTAAACCCAGAGCACATCGAAGGTCACAGGGTACCCACATGCAGGAGGTGCCCCTCATCAATACCACCATTTGGGTCAATTCAGTTGTCTAGACTTGTGCCTCTGGCCATCTGAAAGGGCCTAAGCTCTGTCACCTGGCTTTCATCTGCCAGTGCAGAAAAGTGCAGATGTCCATAGGTATTCAGTCTTTTTATCCTCGTAGCTGAGAAGCAGCCTGTTACTCTGACATGTGGCAAACCAAAGAAATAGATCTCACTGGTGCAGCCATAACTTCAAAAATAGACTTACCCTACACCTCACCTTACCTTACACCTCACCTTACCTTACACCTCAGATGCATTTTGCTTTTACTGTGAAGGCTGACTAAATTACATAAAATATAAATATTCCTGAAGGATTAGAGCAGCCTTCAACTTCTTTACTTAAAGAGTCTGATAAAAATATGACATTGATCATGAGAGCTCAGAGCCCCACTGTTGTGGCTATTACCTGGAACTTCTTTGTTCAGGACTGGTACAGACTGCATCCTTTCTACTATTGTACACATTGCGTAGTCCCAGACACTGACTGCATGTGTTTAGCAATTATTCCCTATCCAGTGATGCTTTGTAATCTCTCAGTCTTTACGCTGAATAAAACCATTGTGTCATTTTCAGCTCCCGGTGTAAGCTATTAATTTATGTTTGCTGTAAAATGATCTGAACTTATATCCAGGGGAGATAAGTAAAACTGAAAAGCGTTACCCTGCACAGAAGGGAGTGAGGTACTTTTTTGGATGGCATAGTTGTTTCCATTATAATTCATTAACTTCTGCAAAGAGGGTTTTCAGCTGTGAAGGGAATACACATTCTGTTTCTGAGACCCTGATTTCATCTGCGTACACACAAATAGCTACCGTCTGCATGCATGCGTGTGTACTTACATATCCATGCCTCTGAGCATATACACAAACACATATTTGGATGTTTAAAAAGCAGCAAATAACTGTGGATATAAATACATACACAGTGAGTTTAGTATTTCATCATGAATACTTAAAGCTTTAAGAAACACCATTAGCAGCTCCCTGAGATCTCAGTTTTTCTTGCAATGAGTAAAATTATGTTTTTTCACACAGTTAAGGACAAAAGCCTTAAATTGTGCACCCCAATATTTCAGATGCCATGACATAAAGGCAGAAAACCAACAAACCAACCAAAAGACAAAAACATCTTCTTTATAAAGTTAGCATAATGTAATGTAGTGCTATGATTGACTGAGGAAAAGGGAAATAGATGACTAATGATTTTTAAGCCTTGGAGTTAATAATACTGACAATCACTGGAGAGGAAATGACATCATTAACTGCGTGGCCAAATTACAGCAAAGCTGTGATACAACCTAACATTAATAAAGGACTGAATTTTATTTCCCAGACCCATTGATATGAGAAGAGGTAATAATGCAAAAAGCAAATACTGACACCATGATTCGATGATGAGGGTCAAATTCCAAGGGACAGTTCGGTAAACCAGTTTTTGCAGAAATATACACACGAGCAGAACCACAGCTAAACTTATATTTTGTTTACATTTCCAGGTTATCCTTGGCTAGCAGCTAGACGCCCACCCAGCTGCTCACTGACTCCCCCTCGCTCTTTGGCAGGACAGCAGGGAATAAATAGGAAGATCAGAAATGAAAAAGTTTGTGGGTTGAGATAAAGACAATTTGTTTACCAATTACTGCCATGGGCAGAACAGACTGGATTTAGGGAAAATTACTATACTGCTAATTAAAGTAAATATTTAAATATTGATTCAGGTAATGAAAACAAAAATGGGGAGTTTGTGGCCAGTAGACAGCGGTTTCTCTCTGCCGCCACTTCCTCATCACACTATTCCTCTATTCCAATGTGGGCCCACCACAGGCTGCAGTGTACATCTGCACTCGTGTGGGTCCTTCCAAGGGCTGCAGGGAATACTTTCTCCTCCATGGAGCACCTGCTCCTTCTTCTCTGACCTTGGCCGTGGTGTTCACTCTGCTGTTTCTCTTTTTGTTTCCTCCTGACAGAACATTTTCCTCCTATACAGAACATTTGCCCCCACAGAGCAGTTGGCCCTGTGGCCCCTCACTGGCAGCATCTCACCAGCTACAATTAATACAGATTTTTTAAGGAATTGTTCTTAATTAGATACCTCCTATCTAATAAATTAAGAGGCTTTCTTTTTACCATGGCCTCTAAATTCTGCATTTTTAATTTGTGACATTTGCGAACTGTAAGTTTTCTCAGATATTATGAATCCACTGCAATATTTACATGCTCGTGCTGAAATAACCAATATCACTGTCTTTTAGTGGTTGATAATTTACTGCGACAACAGAAATTTTGTGGATGAATAGACAGATACAGAAAAAGAATTATTTATTAGAGGAACTGAAACCCACTATATGACCTCTGTAAGACATTTGCTTTGGAGAAAATACAGCAGTGACACCATTGCACCAGTGCAAAACAGATTTTACTTTTTATTTAATGATGACGAAGTGGTGGCAAAGAGAAATCACTGTCTACTGGCCACAACCTCCCCATTTTTTCCCCTTTGACCTGAATCAATAATTAACTGAATGTATTATTTTTTAAAATCTAGTTTAAAAGAGTTTGCCCTATTCTGTTCAGCATCCCGTGGTGCATTAGCACTGCCACTAGCATAAATGGGTACTAGCATAGTATTTTAACGTTGTGGTGGAATATTTCTGTTGAAAATTATGGTTGTAGTGAAATATTTCTGTTGAAAGTTATGATTCATACCTATTCTTGCTCAGATCAAAGAGAACTATCAAGTACAAAGAATTCCAGTGGGTCACAGCTTCTCCCTGTGCAGCCATCACTACAGGAGCACAGCTCCATTGGTTAGTGGATTGCTTTATCATTTGTGAAACAGTCATCAGCAAATCAGGTCTTCCACCTACAAGTATGGTACATGAATACGGCATGATCTATAGGAATCACGCTTTTAAAGAAAACATTAGAGAATATTACTAAGGGTTATAATAAATAATCACAACTGCCGGTGTTACATTTCAACTCTCAGATTTTGTCCCTTTTCATTTGCAAATGCCATCCTACTCAGGATTCAGTGCTGTAACACGGTACATCTCTTAACCATAAAAAAATTACACAAGAAATGTAGGGGGGAAAATCTCAATATGTAGGTATTCATTCTAGAAAATGTTTTCATAAGTGTGTAAGTTTGACTTAAGTAATTTTAATACAAAATGAAAGTGCACAGGTCTGGAGAATATCACACAGTCATCGTAATAAAACATCTTCCTAACTAGTGGATTTTGGTTTACCAACTAAATGCAGAATATTAGCACAGAAGCTATTGCTACTTGTTTGCTGTTATTAATTACTTGGGTTATATAGGCCCAGGTCCATGGGGGCCTCATGTGTGTTGTAGAAGCTGTTCCTCTCTGCATAAATTATAGTATAACTTGCTTTAGTTAGAAGCAGATTAGGCTCACCTGTCTAATGGTGAGAATAACCGGTATAAAGACAAGTAACTTACACCAACTTCCAAATCATTTTACTTCTAAACTTGGGTTTGTTGTCTTCTCACTGTCACTGATAAATACTCTGAAAAGCAGAGGTTTTTTTTGAAATAAAAGTTTCTCAGTAAATTGGTACAGACGGCTCTATCAGAACCTAATTATGACTGTGGAGCCAGAAAATAGATTGCATTTCCCATACATTATTAATGCTCTTCAAATCCTCATTTGTCATGTTCAAGGTTATGTAGAGGCGACATTCAAGGAACCCAAACTCTTGCTAAAGTCATTTCAACAGTCCAAGTCCTTTATATCACCATCTTCTTAAGCTCTTGGATAATATTAAAACTATAGCACCATTCTCATGGGACTGTACAGAAACCATAAGGTTGTAAGGAAATTATTGATGATGAAAATTAAGTTCAGTACCATAAGAAATAATTTCATTAACAGGCTTTCACTTATATAACAGTTAAGCAAACCTGTGTATAAAGAAAGAATTAATTTTGTAGGACCAAGTGATGTTTACTACATGGATATGTAAGCAGTTAGACATATTAAGACCTGTAACTCATACAGAGGCCCATGACTAGAAGCTGATACAGACTATTATTAGTAAATACACATTAATTCTGAGCATTTTTAATAGAGGAAATCACAGTTCAAGTGGTAAGCATAAAATATGCCTGTGGTTTTTACTGCTAGAAGCACAGGCACATTTTATAAAAACCTAAAATCAGATTGTACCCACTTACTTATTCTGAGTGCTTATAAAGAAGTAAGACAAGCTTTGTATGATTAAAATGTCTAAGGCTTTCAGTATCTTGCTATTTATTCTAATGCTCAAAAAAATAACTTTGAATACAAAAGTCAAATGAGATGATGTGAAATTGCCATACTATCCAGCTTCCACTTAGTTTGGTGATGCATCAGAAAATATCAAAGTCTGTGATGTTGCAGACATTTTATTGTATCTCAGTACTTCAGTACAGGAAGGTATTCTGTTTTATTTCAGCCTAAGTAAACACCAATTGCTAATGGAAAAAGTGAACATTCACAGTTATCTGTGACGAAAGATAAGAAAAGATGTATTATGAATGCAGTGGATATCTAAAACATCTGAAAAGTATAAAGTTTCTCCCATTCTATTCACCACTGTTTATACTTGCTGAAGCTATGAACCACTTGTTAGAAGAAAAACTGTATAGCAAATTAGATACTGGTATGTAGCTGTTGGTCACTTACCGCAGAGTTATCCCGAGAACAGCTACTTAAACTTTTACAGTACCTTATCATGCCAAGCCGTCTTATGGTACTTTACAATATTACATTAAAATTGAAGGCTAATCAATTTTGCAGATTCATTGTTCAGATAAAATGAGATAAAATCCAAGGGACCAAATTCAACATGTGTGTAACTTCTGTCATCTCTGTACAGTTGCACAGATGATAACTACTCCACTGAAAACTAACACATCTTATACTTATCTAAAAAAGGCATTTGCAAGCTAGGGCAAATTTTAAAAAGCAAAAAAAGCCATTTATTGGCCTTTCTCAGTAATCTCTTTGCTATTATTTCAGATACTTGGATTTGAGTAGGAACTTATTATTATTCTCTCATATCGTGATTCTCCATCTTCTTGATCTTGCTGAGAAACTGTTACTCCTCCAATATGTGTGTGTGTGTTTTTGAAGGGGACACTATGCCATCATCTTTTGCTGATCTAATTATGATGTGGAAATAAACAATATTAAACTTCATCATGATATTGAGGAGTTTGCTACAAAGAATTAAACCTTTATTTAAACTAAATGTCTTGAAGAGTTGGAAAATATATGAATCTGGATCAACCCATTTGTTTTTCTTTTGCAAACTTATATTTAGAATAGAGTCTTTAAGTAAAAATGATATTTTGATTCTCATGTCAGTAGAAAAAATGAATTAAATAAAAAGGAATTTTAACAAAGGAAATATGCTCAGTTATTATACCAAGTAACAATAAAAGCTAGAGAACTGTTATAAGCAGAAAAGTAATCCCTTACAAAGATGCACATGACCAGAGAACTAGAACTAAACTTGATACCAAAAAAATGTAGGAGCCAAAGATGTTCAGTCTGCCCAACACAGAGAACTAATTGCAGTCTAAATTTTAGGTGTTCAAATAAGTGCTGAAGTATACAGTTGACTAGGAAAACATGACTATTAGAAGTCTCCAGAGAAATGTTGAGCACACCCATAGGGACAACACTAGCTCTGTCCCTAAATTTAGTGATTGTATGACACGACCTTTTAGATTGGAGGAAGTATGTTCCTGCAGCTTTTACAAGCTTAGATCATGGGATTTTTTTTTAATTACATGTGCTTAGAGCACTTGCAAAGTGAGGCTTTGTTGTTAGTGATAAAACTTTGATAGTTGGCCAACTTTTTTTTTTTTTTGTAAATGGTCGTTTAGTACAGTCTTTTACTTTCTTATTTCTGGTCAATAGTGCTGTGCAATAGATCACTTTTCTTTCTCTCTTTATCTCTACAAATTTATAAATACAAAGATTCACTCCTCTTCACCAACAAAACCAAACATTTGTAATTTTTCAAGGCACCACTTTTAGAAAATTTTAAAGCTGCTCTCCAAGCAATTATAAATTCGCTTCCAGTGCAAAAGTTCTCAAAATATTTTCTCACAAATGTTTTAAAAAGTTTTGGTTCTTTGCAAATTCTTGAGAAAAAATTCTCCCACCTTAGTATCTATAAAAGAACAAAAAGAAATGCAGCCTGCAAATTACATAAGGAGATTTTATTCAAGGTTTAATTTACAAAAACTTTACCGGCTATATTTGTCACACCAATTGAATACCTAAACTTTTACTTACAACTTAACCAGTGAAAGCCTATTACATTTTTTTATTTTTTCTGCATAATTTTTTCTGTTCAGCTGTCTAATCAAAGTGATGGTCCTTCCTTGAATTCTCTCTGGTTCCTGATGTCATCTGGACAATGAAGTGCCCAGAACTGCATAAATATTCTAGATGTATGGTCACACATAGCTATATAGAAATAGATTTTCATTCCTTTGGCTTCTGTTTTGATTGTTTTGTATACTATAGAAGATAACATTGCCTGTTTTTTAATCTTTTCCTCCATCACATTACATTTGTGTATAAATAGCTAAAAGCGCCATTGTTTCTAATATACTGTCCATTTAGAGCTCAAAGTCCCACTCAGTGTTACTGTATTACAATTCACATCTATGAATATCTGTGTTGGATTACTAACCCTCAGAGGTACTTATATGCAGTTTTGAAGGCTGAAACTCATTTAGTTATTTCCAGTCCACATTTCACTTCTTAATTTTTTAGATCTCTTTGTTTTTCTCATTTCTCACTGTTTTTTTGAGACACCTCTTAATTTAGTATAATCTGAAAAGGAAATTAATGCAGTTTATTTTTTCTTCCAGATCATGAATAAAAATACTTAATGATTTTTTCATTCCACTGAGGCATAAATGACCGAGGTAATCAATATTGAAATTATATTAAAAATTAGGATCTTTATTGCAAAGATTGGTTGGTTCTTTCTATTCCTGGTCAACCCAGAGAGTCAAGCATAGTGCCATTCCAACCTCTCAAGTACTTCATTTTAAGAGCTAAAAGCAGACCCTTTATTTGCTTAACACATCAGTGATGTCTTACTCGCAGGGCCAACATAGCTCCTGTTTTCATGGTTCTCTCCATTTCTTCACCTCAGCTAGTCACACTTGGAACTACTTTGAAGATTGATACCCTCTGTTATCTTCTTTCCTGCAAGTCTTCATGCATTTTCTCTCTGCTATTATTGATGCTACAAGAAATACAAAAATCCTTTTGCTTTTGTCTCCAGCTGAACTGTCCTTTTTCAGGGAAAAGTTAGAACTTATGGGCTCAAACTGATAGATTATCTGACCCAGTGCTTTGTCTGCATCGACAGGTATTTTTTTCTATGTAAGAGTAGGACCTGGGGAGCTATATTCTTCTACATAATGCTCTTTCAATCCCCAACTGTTTTCTTAACAGGAAATACCTGATTCTGTATATCTTTTACATGAACTCATCTTCCTTTCTCCTCCTGAGTCTGTGTAAAATTCCTCATTATTGTTAAGGAATAGCACAGGTCTTCTTCACCTTCTAAAGAACTTCCTTCTCCTACTTGTTTTGAATCACGATCTGACTAACTTGGTAGTCTGAGCTTTCTAGTACCTGTGGCATAAGATGCAATGAACAGTTAGTACCTGCACACAGTCTTGACACCATTCATAAATTTGTAGAGCTGTATTATATCTTTCTTTAATTGCCACTTTTCCACACTCAGGAGTCCTGGATGATTTGTATTCTTCTTCATATCGATGCCACTCCATTCTGTCAAACCCTTTGTTGCTGTTTCTGATTTTTTTTTAAACTCTATACAACCTTTTTGACATGAGAGGCACAGAACTGAAAACAATGTTCAAGATGTGGCTGAATCATACATTTATTCAGTAAAAGAATGATTTTCCTCTGTAATCTCAACATCTGGTTAGCTTTTCTGCTTGCCGCTGAAATTCGAGCTTATGTTTTCACAGAACTATCTGTCATAAGCCAAGATCCTGCTTCTGGTCAAGAACAGTATTCAGAGCCAATTGTTTAGTTAAGTTTTAATTTCTGTTGTGCATATTTGTGTGCTGTGTCTGTGTGTGTGTACACAAGAACATACATGAATCACTTCATGTTTATCTACATTGGTTTTAATCCACAGAATCACAGAATCGCAGAATAGTCAGGGTTGGAAGGGACCTCTGGAGATCATCTAGTCCAACCCCCCCGCCAGAGCAGGGTCACCTACAACAGGTTGCACAGGACAGCGTCCAGGCAGGTTTTGAATGTTTCCACAGTGGGAGACTCCACAACCTCTCTGGGCAGCCTGTTCCAGTGCTCCACCACCCTCAAGAAGTTCCTCCTCATGTTAAGATGGAACTTCCTATGTTCAAGTTTGTGCCCATTACCCCTCGTCCTATCAATGGGCACCACTGAAAAAAGACTGCTCCCATCCCCCTGGCATCCTCCCTTCAAGTATTTGAAAGCATTAACAAGATCCCCCCTCAATCTTCTTTTCTCCAGACTAAAGAGACCCAAGTCCCTCAGCCTTTCCTCATATGAAAGATGTTCCAATCCCCTAATCATCTTTGTAGCCCTTTGCTGGACCCTCTCCAGCAGATCCCTGTCTTTCTTGAACTGGGGAGCCCAGAACTGGACGCAGTACTCCAGATGCGGCCTCATCAGGGCAACATCCTAAATGTTATTTCCTTTTTTTTTCCTTTTGAACTTCCTAATGAAATAAATTTGGTATCCTATAGCTTATAGAGTTATATAGTTTCTCTTACACTCCAATTTTTGGTGAAGAACTAGAAAGTAATGGACAAACCCATTTTGGGTTAAAATTAATAAATTTAATTGAATTTTTGCTGGTGGTTGCAGTCTCTATCTTCTGCTCCAGAAGGTGATCCATGTATCTTCCTCTTCCTCCTGGACTGAGTCAAATACTACATTCAGCCTTCTGTGAAAACATTGCTCAAATCTGCCGTATCACTCAGCTATTTTTTTTTTTTTTTACATTATTTGCCATTAATGAATGTAATTAGCAAAATCCTAAAATTACAGATGTTAGTATTTAATGCAAATACTTAGAAAGACTAACAAACTTTCAGGAACTTTCAACATAATCACACTCCCTTCAGTAGCATACTTTTTAGATATACACTGTCAACTACACAATTCTAGTACTAAGTTTGCGTCATTCTATCATTCTCTACAGACAGATCACACTGCCTTCCTTTAGACAAAACCAATATTTTATAACACAAAACCAGGAATTTAACATATAAAGCTAAAAGTTAAGGTATTTTAGCATAATCTTGTGATATTTATGATTTACTATATCCTTTTTATAACAAGAACTTTCATTGTTTCTCTCTTTACCTTCTATTTCCATTTCTTCCTCTTCTTTTTTTCCCTTCCCTCCCTCCACCCATAATAACTCATCTTTTCCTTCTTCACTCTCAGTTTTTTAAAAAATATATTCCTAAATAAGCTATGAGTATCTTAACCTCTTTCATAAACGTATTAAGCTTTTTAGCCAAAACACATTCCGCATTACCGAATGTGCTCTGAAATAAATTATCTGTTACAAGATCTATCAATATAAAATGTTTGTGAAATCTATAAGCATCAAAAAGAGAAAGGATATGCTAGTACTTAATTGTAATCCATGGTTATCTGCTTGCTCTGATGGTATAAGGGAATGTGAAAATACAATACAAATTTGACGTGCATTTCTGTTAAGTTTCCTTAAAGGATATTTTCAAGGTGATAACGTATAAATGATCTTATTTTATAAACAAAGTAGTTTATGTCCCAAATCCCACTTGGAAAGCAAATATACTATGTCATAAGCACAAACAACCCCAGACTGATAAGCTATCCATAGGTAGCAAAATAGCCTGAACACACTGTGAAAATGAATCAAAAATGAAGAATCATACAGACTTTCTGAAAACAATATTCTGAAAATAATATTCGGAAAACAATATTCTGAAAACAATATTCTGAAAACAAACAGGAAAAATGTGCTCACACAGAAATTTGCGGAAGTGTTGTCTCCCTAAGAATTTATGTATTATTTGAAGAATTTGAAACCAGGCGGATGTGTTAAACAGTGTCGCTCTAAAGATGATATTACAACTCAGTTCCAATGAAGAGCTATTTAGCTTATGGTTTGAAGGGCTGTGAAGCCAGTTGGATGTGGTTGTGTGTCCCTCTCCAGGATGTTCACCAAATGTAAGCTGTCGCATAATGGATAAGTTTTGGGGTGGGAAAGTGAGGGGAAATGCAGCCTTATCTGAGCCTTTGTAACAGAGGAACGTGTCACAGATTTTCTTTAAGTCTGTTCCGCTGAAGTCATAACCAAAAAGCAGATAATAAAGACTAAATGATATCAGATTTTGCCCTAAGATGCAGGTATTGACCTAGTTCTAAAAGGAAAGTAACAGCTTTCATATAATGTAATATATCTATATTATAGAATGAAACATATATAGAACATATCTATATTATATTTTAGCTTTGATTTTATATATTATATTTCAATATATTATATAATTACACACACTAAATATAGCAAATAATGAATAGATTGTTAAATGAATAAATAATGCTGCAGATTTGTTACAAATAATTTAGAAAAATATCATATTCAGGCATAAATGAGTGTCTAAGATACTTGTTCTTTAGGGCATACATTTTTTGAATACACTTGGAATACCTTTTGAAACCTTTTCAATAATTTTTCTGTCCTTGACTACATGACATATTCCAGTCCATATCACAGATCAGGTGAAAAACATTTCGTACATACAAGTTAAAACTTATCTTTCTCACTTTCAGGACATCTCCAAGTTTCAGTATTATTCTCTAGTAGAAACAGATCAGTCTTTATTTGGATACTGCTAAAGATTTTTCGGTGACCAAATTTTAGTGACATATTCCCTCTTCTCCTCAGTTTTTGGCTATAAATCATTGCTGCTGAATTTTCTGACATGGATTGTTTGGTACAAGTTAATATTGTTCACACACCCTGCCCTCATCATTTGAAAAGCAGGAATCACAGGTTTCTTTGAAGTTGTGCCGCCTTCACCTTTTTCTACAAATCATTTCTTCATACATCTACAGTACTTAATACTAATCTAACTTAGCATGATATGGTGCCGTGTAATGTTTAGCCTTTATGAATGTTTAAGAAACATAAAAGAGACTCGCAGTGACATGGGGATGACTGGCAAAACAAAGAATATCAAAGAAGCAGCTGATGAATTATTTTGCTATTGTACTCAGTCTGCTTTCTTCTCAGCTGGGAAGATGATACAAAGTCATAATGCCTTCTCCTTTTTTCATGTTCCCGACTTTCTTAGGCAGGAAGAGCATGGCTGTGGAACTCAGATGTGTATGATTATCTGCCAAAAGCATACAGTTAATTTACTACATTTTTATATGCGTATACACATGTATGCATAGAAACATACGTATATGTATATTCTGTTTTTTCAGCCTCAAAAAGTTAGCAGAATTTAGCATGCTTCAAGGGTTTTTAAGGACTTTAGAATGATATCTCACCACTGAACGTTAACATGAGTGAATAATGAGGAAATGGAAAAAAACACAAACATTGGCAGAAAGGGAGGACATGCAGCACAATGATGTAAGGTTGTAATTTCATCCATTCTTTTCTCACTTTGTTTTTCTTGTCTTCGAGAGTTGTCTAGTTGGGCTAAACCACTGACTTCTGGGATAAGACCACTGACTTCTAACTTGAATGGCTACACTACAATAAATATTCTTACCTTTTTGGGTTCCCCCGATCATTTAGAAGATGAAAGTTCTTCTTGTGAAGCAGTTGAAAGAAAGGTTCGTGATTTAATTTATATATATATGGGGGATGAAAAGCAGATTGAAGTGGGCTATCACATTGGATATACATATGTGTAGGACTTTGCTAGTTATCTTAAAATCTAGCTGTTTATTAAAATGATGAATAATGAATGGAAAGATGGTGGGTACAGAAGGTTGTCAGGTATACATGGGGAAAGAAAATGTGATGACAAAGCAAGAGGCAAAGTGAAATTATTCCAATATACAATATTCCAAATGAATGAGTCAATCATTTCTGAAAAGTATTACTGGTCTTGATTCTGATATTGTATTTATTGGTTAGATTGTTCTTCATCTGCTTAAGTGCAAGTGAAGTATCACAGTCATTATCCATCTAAATAAGGTCTCCATGAGATTTTCATACTATCTGTCACTTTATAACTCTTGCAATAGAATCTATTTCAATAACAATATTGCTTTTATTACTTGGCTGCGTATGTGACACCTGTTACACTGAACATTAGTTAAATTAAGTGCCTTTTATTTAATATCTTATGTGTATTGGATTTTTTTTTACTTCTGGTGAGTTTTAAAGTTGCTATAGATTGTCAGAGTGTAATATGCATTAAACTTGACAAAAGATAAAATCTATGATTCTATGATTCTAAATGGCTTGAATGACTCAATCAGCATTTTTTCTCAGGGATTTCCAACTGCTAAGAGGGAAGTTTTTAAACACCTGAATTATTTGAATGATACTAAGAAGCATGAAGAACAATTAATCACACAAGATTTTTTTTTCTTTCAACTTCATTATTGTGAGATTGTAATTGACTTTTCTTGGTACGTGTCACCATGCTGATTGATATGACTCTATGTGTGACAAAATAGCTGAAGAAGGCATTATCTAATTTTTCTGTGAATCCTTTGGCCCTGCACAGAGGTAAATCTAAAGATTATCTTGGAGTAACTTAGAAACTTTGAGAAACTGATTTATCTCCCTGAAAGATGACAGGTCATGAGAAGATTTCAAATGTTCTGTTCCATTCCAGCAAAGATCAAGGCATCTGAGAAAAGCCTCACATAAACTATTTTTCCCTCAATATCCACAGTAGAATAAAAAATGACACCTTATCTCCTGCTTCAGGATATCAATACACTTAATTTTCCAGTTAAACAAGTATAGATGTAAATTTAATGCTGTAAAATAAACACTGTACAAGCCACCTTAATATGCCGCTACCGTAACAAATACATTAGAGCACGAGTTCATGATAAGTGTTAGCTTAAACAGGAAAGAA
Organism: Ibidorhyncha struthersii; assembly: GCA_013398815.1. Taxonomy (NCBI): domain Eukaryota; kingdom Metazoa; phylum Chordata; class Aves; order Charadriiformes; family Charadriidae; genus Ibidorhyncha; species Ibidorhyncha struthersii. The sequence continues at coordinate 75,120 of VZSZ01005693.1, forward strand.
TTACTCTCCTTCAAGAAAGTCGAATATGGTAATCCAAAAAGTCAAATTTGCAGAACCTGATGTAAGACTCATAAAGTCATAAAAAATATTTCTTTCCTGTCCCCTCATGTCCTCTGCCTGATTCTGCTAAACGCAAAGTGCACTAAAATCCCTGGAATACTGAAAATAGGCAGATACTGCTAGGCCAAAGGGATAGCACCAGCTTATCTGAAAGACTGAATGAGATCTTATAGATCATATAATGCTGTGTTAAATACTGACTTTAGCATAATGAAGTAATTTTAGCACCTGCTACTTTTCTTTTTCCTGCCCACAAAAAAAATTAATCTATTTCAATCTTAATACGTGCTTCTCAAGCACAAGCCAGATCCTAATAGACTGCTTGCTAGCTTGTTTGCTTGCTTTCTAGCTTTCTTGTTTAATTAATTATCAACTTTTTAGGCAATATTTCTTAAATGATACAACCTTGAACAAAAACTTAGTCTTTGTGTCCAAAAATGAGCACCTACATTCTACATTTTGGCATTTTGATCTCCTAAATTGGTGAATATATGCAGCTCCCAGGTATTCAATATGAATAACATAATTTATATTTGCTGCCCTGTGAATCATCATTATGAAGAACAACCTCAAGTATTCACTGGATGATGGTTAGCTATTAGGGAATGGTAAATGTCATTAATTTCTCTCATGAAATTATCTGGAACTAATGTGTTAACAAAGCAAAACAAAATACCTGTTGTTTTGTTGTTGGTTTGCTGTGTGGGTTGTTTCTGTTGTTTTTTTTTTAATTTCAAACAATATGCCAATTCCTTTACCTTTATCATGTCTGAAAAAGATTTTGATCTACATTTTTTTTAATATATTTAGGAATTTATTCTAGAGGAAAAACTGTAAAATTATGATCCTTTTTGCCCTGTTTTAGTTTCCTAGAGCCTAAATACATCTAAGAACCCTTAGGTTTTTTACACACCTGTGATGTTCTAAACACTCTGGCAAGCATATATTTTTGTGTGTGTTGTTGAAAAACCAAAAACTTACCGTTCCAGTGCACCATATAAATCTTCCCTTCACATCTAAATATTCTCTATTTTTCTTCCCTGCTAACCATCTGTACCGATCATCTACTGCCTGACCTCTCCACTTTTCTGAATGGCATGCTTAATTCAGTGTTCAAGACTGAGTGGTGCCAATTCCTGTATTTACTCCATCTTGTCCAATCTTTTACATTTTATTTTCTCCTATGGGATTTTTTTTTTACTGTAAAACTATAGATGGGATCTCTATGAACGCCTGATGTAAGTAAGTACACTTTTAGCTCACCTAATTGTTCTTTAGAATTTATGAAACAAAGTTTAGTGTTTGGTGTATTTTAGGAGAGCAATTTGTAGCTAAAATATACTCAGGAGATTGCTATTTAAATGACAAGATAACTGCTTATTAAATGATGCAGCTATTTTAAGATCAGAAGATTAGTGACTTTTTTTTTTAATCTTCTCTCAAAACTTAAAATGGTAGCTTTCTCCTTTCATAATTCAGGCAATCTTTTCCTGTGGAATCAATATGAAAATAGCAATATTTTCTGGATTAAAAGCTCACCACTGCTTTAGTGGAAATTTTATTTCTTTGCATGAGTAATTTCTCTGACCTGCTTTCTATTCCATTTTTTATTTATATAGAATAAGACATTTGTTATTTCTCAATTTAAATTGCTTTTTATCCATGCAGGACAAATTAAAATGGAACTCTTAAGGGAATCATATCATCTTGATTACCATACTAAAATACAGGCAGGTTCCACCACTATTGCTCACTGACCTGTGTTTACAAGTTCTTATTTCATATTCCAGTTCTGTAAGTGACTTTGGGCTACTTAGTTAACCTCTGTGTACTTGGCTTTCTCCCCCTGGAAATTATTTGTCCTCTTTTTTTGTTTTGCAAAAGATCTGGGGTTTTTGTTTCTTTTGTAAACATAAAACAACTGAAAACTATGTTTATGACTAAAATCATACAATCTGAAGATCTCATGTAATGATGTTACTACCATGAGCACTGGGGGTTGCCTGGGCTCTTTTTCGTCTTTGGCATCATGGCCCACGGCAACCATTCTGTATCACTGAGCAAAGAGCAAAAGTGGAAAAACAGACAACCCAGGAGACTAATGTGAAAAATGTCCTTGTCCACTTCATTCACAGTCTTACTTCTTCCGGGCTATCATTCGGTTCCTTTTCTTTTACTTCAAACGCTAGACTGTATTTCACTCAGCATTCAAGTCTGTTGCTATTTGTAATGGGCCACAAATGTCCTAAATGAATGCCATTCACCCAGGGAAAGCTAAGTTTTTCCCTTTGAATATACAGTATATGTAAAGGTTTGGCTCACGGTTTTATAGACTTGTATCAAGAAAAATATAAAGAAGACAAAGATTGGGGTGAGGAGAAATAGAGGGTCAGAGATAGAAGGTAACTTTCCAGTGGCTACAAATAGATTTTACTGTGTTAATGACTATGAATATCTGTCAATGGAAGCAATGGGACCATCACTTTCTACCAGGTGTTGATCTGGTCCATGCTGTGTAAGGAGCCTTAACCTTATGTAGTCTGAATCTGAATTGGCTTCTGTATCAGGGCCCAGAGACAGCCCTCCCTCAGACTATGCAAAAGGTATAGCCAAAGCAGAGGCCTGTACACCAAGAAATTTTGTGTATCAATCACAACAAAAAAAAATCAGCTTTTATCGGTCATGATATAAATAATATTATCTTGCCTTAAACCCAAATACAAGCATATTAAAATATGTAGCTAAAAGCAGTAGATAAGCAATTTGTAGTTCTGGGATGGAACAGCCACATAGAATAAGGTGTAAGTACTTTACATAAGCATGTGGGAAATGTGACCACTGAAGGAGTGAAGAAGAACAGACGTAGTTGAACTTAGGAGTCACCTAAGATGGCAAAGACCAAGATATGAGTAAGAGAATGAAAACAGACAGGACCTCCTGTCAAATGTGCAGGAGGCAGGCAAGAGAAAAAAACAGGTAAACACTATCAGGAACAAATGAGACCTTCCCTTTTGGGAGGGAGGAAATAACATAAAAGCTACAAGTATAACCAAGGAAAATCAAATAAGAGAGAGGACAGCCCACTTCAGCTCTGACAGAAAAGCCTCAACCTCAGCCACGAAAGGTCATCAAAGGCAGTTCCCATCTGCACTGACTATATAGAATCAACCCAGTGGTATGGCACACCCAGAACTAATTTGGGACATAAGCGTAAAGACTAGGAGTTTTGTATCTGTAGAGAAGGTCATTGATAACAGTAAGAGGCTACCATTAGCACAATGTGTGCTGTTAATGAATAAATTTAGAAAAGTTTTGTTCAAAAGTTAAAGCCCTGCTTGATGCATCAGTCTTCTAAACAGTCCCATCACAGCAATCTGCCATTGCCAAATATATATACATGCATATATATACACATACACAGATATGCATATATACAAATGTTTGGTTACCACAAAGGAATCTGGAGAGGTTTACTTCTAAGATAAATATCTCAATGTGATTTTTGTCTTACTCTTTCAGCTACGGAGCCATCCTGAGCAAACTGTCATTTCACTTCTTTTTTCACCTTCTTTTTTGGGATTTCGACTTATTGCTCCTCAGTTTACTGAATTATTTTTGCTTAGTGTTATAAAGACTATCTGTATTCCAACCTTCACTTAACTATATGAGCCATTAGAGTAAGAGCTGGTTGAATGTCTCACAAGATGTACAACTATTGATTGTCTATGTGTGTCTGTGCTTAATTTTCTAAAAATATCAGCATCAAGGGAACTGGGAACAACTTAGACACCTTTTATCTCTTTGTTTGTTATTTTTGAAGATATATATGTGCTCTTTGGCGATTAAGTTTTCATTCTATTTTTTAATACAGCAGAGGATAGAACTCATTAATCATACACCAGGCTGGCGAGCTATAGTTATAACTCTCAAGTTTCAGAGTAGCAAACAGAAAATGTTATCTTTAATACAGAAACAGATTTAGTCAGTCAATGAAAAGCTATCTTCATTGTTTTCCATTAAATATCACTCTCTGCTTTTGATTCAGTAAGTGATCTGATAGCTGCTGTTTCTATAGAAAACTAAAACAATAGAATTTTTACAGTATTCAATACGCTAAACACCTACTGAGTAGCTAAGATTTACATTGTGCAAATAATAGTGCTTATGTTATGGTTTGAGAAACCCATAGCAATTTATTGTCATTTATACAATCATTCTATCACCCGATAACCCCTCCCCACCCTGGACGGGGAATCAGGAAAAAACAAGGAAACTTAGGAGTTGAAGTACAAACAGATTTAATGGAGTAAGATTAGATAATTAACATTAATAGCACTAAAGAACCAATATTGATCCCGATACCAATACAGAATATGCAAAGATTATACTCAGCCAATTCTACCAGTAGGAAGCTGTGCACTCCCAGCAGTGGACAGTAAATGTTGGACACTGTGAGCTCTACGGCTTCAGGAGGAAGGGAAGGCCTCAGGAGTCCAACATCAGGGCAAGAAGTTCTCAGGACTGCAGCCATCAAGGGAGGGAGCAAACTTTGCAGAAAACTTTCTAATTTATAGTGAATGTGATATTTATGGTATGAAATAATCCTGTTGGCCATCTTAGGTCAAGTGCTCAGATCTTGCTCCTCCTCATCCCTGCACCTGGCGAGCTCAAAAACACTGAGACCTTGAAACCCACACACCATAGCCGGCTACAAAGTAAATATTTTCACAAATTCAGACACTAGAGTCTTCTGAAAGTGCAGTCTTCCCCAGTATTAGAAGAGAAATTTGTCCTGTGTCACTCAAACCAGGACAGCTTATTATTTATTTCATTCAAACTATGATTGGTGTTGTATTAGTATGTAGAAATAAAACTTTATTTGTGTGTATAAACTGTACATGGGAGGTCGTGTTTTTAATGTTTTTAATGTGATAAAGTTATGATTACGCATAATCAAGTATGGTCAAATATAGAAACTAGACATTACCTTGCAAAGACTGTATCTCAGAGTGATCAAATATTTCTAAGTAAATATAAGTTTTGAAGCAAAGTATATTTTTTCTTTCCTAGAGGTTGGTATGACCATGTTGCAGTCAGATTTGCATGAACATTTACATGTATATTTGAACCACGGAGTAATGTGCAGAATTCCTCACAGCAATATATATTAACACTAATTGAGATTGAACTGGGTTTGGCTGGGATAGAGTTAATTTTCTTCATAGTAACTAGTACGGTGCTATGTCTGGGATTTGTCACTAAACCAGTACTAACACACCCGTGTTTTAGTTATTGTTGAGGAGTGCTTACATAGGGGTAAGGTCTTTTTTGCTTCTCACACTGGGCCACCAATAAGTGGGCTGGGGGAGGGCAAGAAGTTGGGAGGGTAAAGCTGACCCCAACTGACCAAAAGGATATTGAATACCATATGACGTTGTGCGCAGCAATAAAAACTGGGGAGAAAGTTTACCAGGACTGCTGTTGCTCAGGCACTGGCTGGGCGTTGGTCGGCTGGTGGTGAGCAGCTGGGGTTTTGCATCACTTGTTTTCTTAGTTTTCTTTCTCTTTGAAGAGTGGAGGTTAAACCACAACAAACTCTCTACTCTCTAGATTCAGGGTGTCTCTCTGACAAAANAAATTGATAAGGATGTAGTTTAGTAATTTCACCGTTAGCAGTGTGAAAGAAGGAAGGAGGCCTACAATATGTGACTAGATCAGTCTACGCAACTCTAGAGCAATTAACCTGTGGACAACCAGCGTTTGATGGTGAACAGAAAAAGTAACACAACCTCCCCCCAAAGCAATCATAACTTCTTTACAATTAGTAATCTATGTAAGTAATAACTCCTTAAAAAAAAAAATGAAGTGTCTGGCTTATTCCAAGGTACCTCAGTATAGCTATTATATTTAAAGGCTTTCCGATCAGCAATCTTTTGTTTGCTGCATGTTATGATGTCAGACTACTGAGTGACTAGACTCTGACTTTTCAGCTTATCATCATTCTCCAGCCCCAACTTCTCAAGCCTGTTTCTCATTACAAGGGCTACAAACTAACTGGGTTACTTGTCATAAACCAATTGTTTTCTTTCTCAAGGGCTGTCATGCCCTATCACTATATGATTTCTTGCTTCTTTTTTACTTATTAAGCCCCACATGTGATTGCTTTTATGGAGACACCTCAATATCTTCGGATTCTGACATATACTTTCTTAGACAGGAAGTCCAATAACTGTTTATGCAGAATTAGGGACACCTACACCTTAATTCGCCATGTAGAGAGATTGAACATTTGCAAAAATCCTGGTTTACAAGAGACAGTAGAAATTGCGTTCAGAATGCTAATGATGCTGAAACTACATTACATTTAAAATGGGGACAGGAAATCACTCTGTTTATGCTACACTTTGGCTGGAAAGAAAACCTACAGCTGGTGCAACCCTAAACTGGGAGCAGGCTGAGATTCCCCACCATGACTTTGATGTCAAACAGACTCTGTCTTTATGTCTCTATAGCAAAGAGTGAATGAGGCAGGGCTAGTCTATTTATAGTCTTTGATATTTTCATGTGAGGTAAGTCAAACACAGGCAAGGCTATAGGGTTGCTGGCTAAAATATAAAAGTCTCCGAAAAAATCTGCCTTTCATAATTCTTATTTATTGAGGAAACTCTCAACTAGGGATTACAAACTAGATCATTAGCCTTGGCTCCAGTATTACCAGATGGCAAATGGCACTGTGGGAAAAATCTACCTCCCTGTGCGACTAGTACAGTGCTACCTAATTTTATGAAAGATAGATCTTGCATGTCATGGTAATCTTCACACTTATGACCTCCAGGTTGGAAATAAAAAGACATCCTGAAAATGCTGTTCTTGGTGTAAGATGCATCAGATAATCTTCTTAAGCTTCACAGGTTGCTGCGAACAAATCGCCTACATGTTTTTCTCTCTGTTCCACTGAATATAAAGAATAATTTTTCAATGGGATTGACGTTGGATACTCAAGAAATTCCCATCTAAGGAAAATCCAGATGGCTGCATTATGTAATAATAAATAAATAAAAAGTGTGTTTATCAGCAATAAAGTCAAAGTTTTCTCGTTAATAGGACTTAGACTCATTCACAGTACATCCTCAGCAAAGAATAACAACTACTGAATCCAAGAATATTCAAAGCTAAATTCAAAATTTATTTTACAAATTTGGCTTTCCAAGAGTAAGTTGGCTATATTTCTATATGTGTGCATCTATCTATATATGTATGCATGCAAGAAAGACATGCAAGTGATTTCTTCTTCCTATCGATTGAAAGAACAGAGATAGATTCATATTGTAATTTCAGGAAGGAATTAATTTATGACAGGAGGAGGAACTGCCACAGCAAGTGGCTAAGTAGGAGAGTAAGTATGATATGTGAATAGGAACAGTAAGCAACAGCTTAAGAAGGTGGGGTTTTTTTTTGGAAACAGAAAGATAGTTTGGGGACATCAAAGACGGAGGGTCATTAAGATAAAAGGGCCATATAAAGACTTTTAGATCATGTTTTAGATATAAATCACTGACAATAGTCAGGGTTTGCAGGCCAAATCAAAGGCATTATTTTTTGCCAACAGGATGACCACCCAGTTGTGGAGAGCTTTAAACTAGGAACAACTGGGAAGGGAGATGATGACCAGCAATCAAGTAAGAAAGTGATAGACTGGGCTAACAAGCTAAATATGCAGAGTTATGTGCTCAGAGTACACCCCCTGAAAGTTTACAGATGATACAAAATTGGGAGGAGTTGCTGGTACACCAGCGGGTTATGCTGCCATTCATAAAGACATTGACAGGCTGGAGAAACAGGGCAACTGGAGTCTTGTGAAGTTCAGCAAACAGAAATGCAAAGTCCTGCACCTGGGGAAGAATAGCCCTGAGCACCTGTACAGGCTGGGGTCTGGCTGCCTGGAAAACAGCTTGGCAGAACAGGATCGGGAGGTCCTGGTGGACAAAAAATTGAACATGTATCAGCAATGAGTCCTTGTATTAAACAGCATCCTGGGCTGCATTAAGAAGAGCATTGCTGGCACATCAGTTAGTATGGAGGAATTCCTGAAGGGAAAAGATCATGATTTGATTCAGGTGAGCAACCCAGGATTTGAGCTGGGCGAAGAGGCCTGCACATGCTGTCCTTGATCTCTCCATGACCGGCTGAATAAGGGGTTTGGACCAATCATTACGTTATTAGCTACGCATGCTTCTGCTGTGAGTCTATATATACTCTGCTAAAACACCTAATAAAGGAGAACGATCATACTTATATTGAGACTGCGTCATTACTCCAGGTCCGATCCCACTCCAACATCTGGTAGCAGAGCCTTCAGCATGACTGAGTTCTCCGAGACTGCAGTAAGCAGCAAGAGGAGGGGAGCTGCGAAACAAGGCTGGAAGTGCATGCTGTTTGATAGCACAGGCTAAAGCAGACACGGGTCAAGGTCGCTCCTTGCCTTCCAGGAAGAAAAGGGCTGCGCTGCTATCATGGAAATAGAAGCGATGGCGACGCTGTTAACAAGTATTCTCTCTACGAGAGGGGTGGAAGCGTCGGAAAAACGGTTAATCAAATTGATTAAGCTGGGCCAGAGATGCAGACATTTTAAAGATACGCATATGTTGTTCTCTCCCTCGGAATGGCGATCTTTCGGTGACACGATGTGGGAGAAAACAATAACTGGGGAAGAGGAAAAGGAGTTGAAAGCTGTTCGAGAACTGTGGTGCACGGTGCTGAGTACTCTGCAGTATATGAAGGCAGAGAGGGAAGTCGCCTACGCTGCAGCGCAGATGCTGGCCCCAGATCAGGGAAGAAGTGAAGACGGGGACCAAGGTGCGAGGCCTGGTGCGTGGGCGCGCTTCTGGGGACTGCCGGCGGTAAGGGGAATGTTGGGGACAACATGTAAAACTGTTGTCAAGGTCCAAGAGCTCACAGATTCAACCCCGCCGCCGCAAAAAGCAGAGGTCCCTCCAGACCTGCCGCAGCGCGCACAAAAAGCAGAAGTTGTTGCACCTGAGCCGAAACAACCAACTGAGCAATCCGCCTCTGTATCCTCCTTTGCCGCCCTCCACTGATCCCTCTGCTCCCTCTACACCACCCACTGCGAAAAATGAGGAGCAACCGTGCGAGAAAACAGATAAGGTGTTGCAGACCGTCTTGCAATGTCTGGAGGACTTGGACTTGTGAGTAAAAAGTATCACATCCCAAGCGGAAAGTCCCCTGTTAACGCAAGGGAGAACTGAACTCCCCCCTTTGTTCTGAGGCCCCACCAGTGTACCCAAAACCCAGGCGATGGAGTGGAATTATAAAGGACGCCATCCTAGAAGGGCAATGGGGCGCCGCCGCCAGCCTGGGCAATACCTCACAGTTAGCCTGTCCAGTAGCTCAAGATCTTCAAAATGGCACTGGCAAGTGGGAGCTGCATGACTGGAAAATATTACAGCAGGCCTGCACCACCATCTCCAATTACGGGTTAAAATCAGAGGCTACTCAACAGATTGTTGGTAGCATCTTCTCTGCAGACTTAATGTGTCCTTATGACTGACAAAACCTCATGAGACTGCTGCTCACCCCAACAAAATTCTTGATGTGGAAATCATCTTGGCAACAGCGTGCAATGCAGGAAGCCACGCAGCGACAAGCAGAAGGTGACCCACTGCGTGGGGTCACCGCAGAAATGCTAACCGGCAGTGGACAGTTTGCTGCCCTAGAAAAGCAGCTGGCCTTCCCTGCAACCTTGTTGCAGCGATCGGCACAACTTGCCATTGACTCCTTCTTTGGTCTGCCGGGGTCCACAGTCCCATCATTTGGAACCATCAAGCAAGGAACAACAGAGAAGTATAATAATTTTATCGACCGACTGTGGGAAGCAGTGATGCAGCATCCTGACTTAAATGAAGAGAACAAAAATCAGATGTTTAGAATACTAGCCTTTGACAACGCCAATAGTACTACCAAGCAGATATTAGCAAGTCTACCCAGAGGAGCAGGAGTAGAGGAAATGTTATTACAAGTGTCTCGTGCAGAAGAACAGAGGCAGACATCTACAGTCGCAGCGGCAGTGCAGAGAGCTGTGAGAGAAGTAATACAGCCCTTAGCCGCAGTAGTGCAGAGGCAAAAGCCTAGACAAAATGCTGCTCCACTTAAACAATTCACTGGAAAGTGTTTCCGCTGTGGAGAACCAGGCCATGCCAAAGCTCGGTGTACGAAAACAGTGTGGTGTGAGAAGTGCCAAAAAAGTACCCATGCCACGATCGCCTGCACGGGAAACGGGAAGCAGAGCGCGGAGAGAGGCCGCGTGATGAAACAAATGAAGCCTCGTGAGGAACCAAAGGTTTTCTACAACAGCGCCAACCAGCAACCAGAGGGAGCCTGGGATTTGACCTTGCAACAACAGTAGATACGACACTCACCGATAGCACGGTCCATAAGATTCCCAGTGATGCTGTAGGGCCTTTGATTCACCCAGATAGCTCTGTAGGAGGTCTGTTGGTAGGCTGGTCCTCTGCAGGAGTTAAAGGACTAATCGTACTGCCTGGAGTCATCGACGCGGATTATACTGGACGCATTTACATCATGGCCTACACCATCTGCCCTCCCTTGTTCGTACCCAAGGGCAGTCGTATTGCTCAAATCATTGCAATAGACAATTTGTTTTGTGACCCCCCTGAGTCCACCACCTATTGTCAAGACCGAGGATTCGGATCTACTGGGCCTGCAGTGTGCTTTACCACTATGATGAGTCATCGGCCAATGGTGACCGTAGTCATGTCTCAAGAAAACTCATCCAAACGTATAGTTGCCATGTTGGACACCGGAGCATATGTCACGATAATAAGTAGCTCTGAATGGTCAAGAGACTGGACACTTGAGATGCCCGCCACCTCGATTTCTGGAGTAGGAGGTCAATCAGACCCAAACGTGAGTAAGAACCCAGTCACCTTGCAGTTTCCAGAAAAACAGCAAGTCAGCCTTAAAGTCTATGTCATGAGCCTACCGGAAACATTAAGTGCCTTAATTGGCCGTGACGCTCTCAGCCAGCTAGGTGCCGTCCTTACAACATCGCATTTTCGATAGTGGACACTGGTGAGCAGTTGCCCAACCCACCGTTGACCTATTAAGCTAGGCAGCACAACTACCTTACCTAAATCTATGGTACATTATAGAGACCCTGCCACCAGAGCGTGGGCAGGACCTGTGCCAGTCATTTTTTATAGTCAAGGTTATATGTGTGTCTCTACAGGTACTGGTCCAGTGTGGGTGCCAAGCTGGGTCGTGAAGCCGGTGCTGGAGAAACAGCAAGAGCCTTCGAATCAACAAAAGAAAAATGAAAGTCCAATCACCTAAGGGGATCACTGCCTGTGTTCTCATGATAGCTGTTGCCATTACCTTAGCAAACATGACAGGCCAAGACTCTTTGTGTCTAGCCACCACGTCACTCGAAAACCCATTCACCACTTGCCTAGTCAGTGTCCCTGTAGAAAATTGGCCAGTACCGAAGGGTCAAGAACACGTAGTTTCGCAAAATGAGTCGCTAGTTGATATGTGGGACAAATGGACCCCGTACCTGCCCCAAGCATCTCTAGAACCTCAAGAGCTTGAACTATTGGGGTCCATAAAAATGGATTACTGTGTGTACTTTAACTATACAGAAAAAAATCAGTCTTTAGTGTGGGTAGTAAATTCAACTTTGTCCATTTACAGAAATTCAAGCTACTGGTGTAATTATACCTCCACGAATGTTTCTCAATCCTCCAATGCTCCCTTAACCTTACCCCCAGGCCTGTTTTTTATTTGCGGAGATCGAGCCTGGGGAGCTATACCTTCCCATATAAAAGGAGGGCCATGCCTTCTAGGATGACTGACCGTGCTAACCCTGAATACGTCTATGATCCTTGATCATAAACAGAAGCCTCCTTGTAGATCCAGACGCATGACACATGTATATCAAAGCACATGTCAGGATAACGTAGACTTTTGGGGAACAATAAAAACAATTTTTGCCTTTTGGCTAGCACCCGGAGCTGCTGCCGCTTAAGCTTTAACAACATTAGATAAGTTAGGAAGTTGGTTAGCAAAGCAAACTAATGCTACAGCAATGGCATTAAGCGGGCTTTTACTAGATGTTGATTCAGTAAGACACGCTACGCTTCAAAACAGAGCAGCCATAGATTTCTTGCTTTTAGCACATGGCCACGGGTGTGAAGACTTTGATGGAATGTGTTGCATGAATTTGTCCGATCATTCAGAATCCGTGAATATTAATAATTGTATTTGTGTTAGCGCTAATTATACCCTGTGTGTACTCTTGTCTACAACGGAGCCTAAATAAATTGATAAATCAGGCCTGGATTGCTCAAAAAGAAGAAGGGGGAATTGTGGAGGAATTCCTGAAGGGAAAAGGTCATGATTTGATTCAGGTGAGCAACCCAGGATTTGAGTTGGGCGAAGAGGCCTGCACATGCTGTCCTTGATCTCTCCATGACCGGCTGATAAGGAGGAAGAAAGAGGGCCTTACTTATCATGAAGGCGGGACTGAGTCTGGGAGCAAGACCACGGAGGGGAGGAGAACCAGTGTGTGCTATGCGCATGGACAGAGGGCCTCAACCAATCGAGTTGGGGGGCGTTGCGCGTGAATAAGGGGTTTGGACCAATCATTACGTTGTTAGCTACGCATGCTTCTGCTGTGAGTCTATATATACTCTGCTAAAACACCTAATAAAAGAGAACGATCATATTCATATTGAGACTACGTAGTTACTCCGGGTCCAATCCCACTCCAACAAGTTAGGGTGATCCTTTCCCTCTACTCAACAGTGATGAGAAACGTATAGAATGGTCTGTCCAGTGCTGATCTCCTCGGTACAAGAGAGACATGGAGTTACTTGAGTGAGGACCAGCAAAGAACCACAACTATTATTAAGGGACTGGAGTATTTATCATATGATGAGAGGCTGAGAGAGTTGGGGCTGTTCAGTCTGAAGAAGAGAAGGTTCAATAGTGATTCTATCAATGTGTATAAATATCTGATGGGAAACTGAAGAAGACAGCATCTGACTCATCTCAGCGATACTCAGTGAAAGGACAAGATGCGATGTTCATGATCCAAAATACATTTCATCTGAACACGAGAAAAAAAAACTTTTTTCTCTTGAAAGCTGTCAAGCACTGGAACAGGTTGCCATCATAGGTTGTGGAGTCTCCATCCTTGGAGATATTCAAAACACAACAAGACATTTTACTGAGCAACCTGAGCTGATCCTGCTTTGAGCAGGCATTAGATGATCTCTGGAGGTCCCTTGCAACCTCAACTATTCTGCAAATACATAATTACACTTAAGAATTTCCACTTCTAGTTTCCATTCCAGAACAATCATCTGTTAGCTCTACTTCTGAGAAACCAAGGAATGCTTCTATGATCAGGAGTGCATGCATGTGAAGAAGGACTGACTAAACAAAAATGAAGTTACGGATCAGAAAGAATGAGCTCCAATAAATAGGGCAAGCAGAAACGCCCTTCTGAAATTACTTTTTGACTCTTTTCTTGAACATGTCAAGATGATTTTAAGATACCTTTTCTGCTAGGAAGGAGAAAAACACTAACATCTCCAAATGTCCAGTGCATGGATGAGGAAATTAGGACAATGAAGACACAGGTATCCCCTGGTCCCACAGTGAAAAAACTATCACAGATCACTTTTGTTATCTCAGCCCTTACACACTGCAGGAATAGGACTTCCAAATGGGTGTGCATATATATATGTGTGGCTTTTAACAAAAATACCAAATGTCAGAAACCCAGTCACTGATAGTAAAAGGTCATTCTGTCCCGAAACACTGCATAGACTTTTAACTAAGCAGGTGAAAAGTAGCAAAAGCTTGGAAGGGAAGTGAGAGTTGCTGATGACAGATGTAAAATTTCATTATCATTTATTGTTACTGGAATCTGGTTCTGCTTACCTTAGAGCAAAATAAGGTCTTTGAAAAGATAAATAATATGCTTATGTTTTCATCTTTTTTAATGCTTTTGAACTTTTAAGAAATAGATGTTAATTCTATGGAAGAAAGACCACATCTTCAGTTTCCAAATAAAAAAAACCACTGCAATAAATTAAAAAAAAGAATCAGTCCTGAAAGTTATAAGCTGCTACCCTCATTTCACTGCAGAATGACCAGGGGTACCATAAGGAAGAGCAATTCTTTAGAGATCTGAGGTAAAAGGAGCAGGTGGCTTTGAAAGCAACAGTAATGGTCAATAAAAAGAGTTAATTCAAAAGAATCTTCCCAAGGGAAGAAATTATAACCTGATTGGCATAAAGCAAATGAGAGTGTAATCAGAGACATCTGCATATTGGAATTTCCTTTCCTTCCTGAATTGCAGAGATTTTTCGCTGATGTTAGATTAATATTCTTATTCTATCAGTTCCTTTTGGTTCACAGCTAATACGTAAAAGATAGGAAGGGTTTTTTAATTTTTTTTAAGGGATATTGAATTCAAAAAGCTTGTGTTTTTCTTTATAATTTCTTTCTAAAAAAACCTCCAAAACAAAACAACCCAACCAAAAAAAACCCCAAACAACAAAAAACTTTTCAAAGTTTCCTTATGTGCTGTGAAACTCCTCGTTGATATGACCAGACAGATACTCTGCCTTGAAAAAGTCGTTAGGTAATATTTCAGTAATATATATTTTTTTCTATTATCTATAGAAATAGCAGTCTGAAAGCTTCAGTCCATTGGAAGCTCAAACACCAATATGGAAAACAATCACATTAAAAGGCTTAATGACCAGATGCAAACTAAATTACTCTTGAGAACAGCTTATACTTACTGCAAGCAAATTTGTATCAAGTTTCATCTCGTCGTTTTGATCCCATTAATCTAAGCAATCTTGCATTTTGTCCTTTTCTGAAACTTTGTCCAGAACTCCTCCTCTCTCTTTATTTCAAGACTGATTTCTAGCTCTCTCCATATTGTCCCTTTTGCTACTTAGCTGCATATTTTGACCTGCCTCTTTGTGAGGCAACTCTGGCAGAATTTTATTTGGGCTAGTCACCTCATTAACTGTAATAATTTCCTGTTTATTTTTTAATTATTTGTATACTACTGTCCTGAATGGTTTATGACCATCAATTATTTCTTTATTTTTCTGACCGTAGATGCAGTCATTGTATTGCCAAGAAGAAACCCAGCACCTCCACACCCCAGCTATATTCACTTATGCATATGGGCCATGCTTGCTATATTTCCTTCAACCATAACGTAACAATCCTCAAGTTTTAAGAGCTAAATATACAGAAGTGCTTGACAGGTCAGTGACAATATACCTTTCTTATGTACTCTGCCACCCTGTGAAATCTACAATGCTAACTGATGGATACAGGCAGAACAACATTGAGGAAAATTTATAAACCTTTAATAAGATTTACAAAACACAGTGTGCAGAGTATGGAGACATTTACTCCAGAGAAAATGTAGGTGGGAAATGAAACCCTGCCAACCTTTCTCAATTAAATAAGCATCCACCTCGAGGTTGGGACTGTTCTTTCTGGTATGGTCTCACTGCAGTTAATACATTGCTGGAGATAAAAATGTCAGCTCATCTTAATTTTTGATCACACACTTAATAGTCTAGTAACAAACCTAGTCAGATGAAATCCTAGAGGCAGAAATTACTTTTACTTAGATTGTTCACTATCTTACAGGCATGTGTTTAAGGACACTCAAAGTTGTGTATCTCAACCTGTTCCATAAAAATAGTACCCTGTTTTATATATATAAAAGGACTGGTCTCTGTGCCTTCCATATAAATAAGGTTAACTGCCCAGCTTTCGTAACACACTTAACAAAATCTTTTTGCCATTGATATTCACTTCTCACAATGTGGAAGAGCACTAGAACAAGAATTTGAGACACCATATTAGGAAGCTTTCTGAAGAACGTGCCAGACACTCCCCTGAAATCAAATGTCCCATTTGCAAGTTTTCAATATCCCAGTGATGTTGCAAGCGTTGTGTTATTGTTGAGGTGTTCTACATAAGGACCAATTTGGTGACCATGGTTAAGAACAGTTGCTACTATCAGTATAAATTGGAAAGGGTTTAAAGGTGTAAATGCCCCGTAGCAGTTATGCACTTGACATTCATGAGGAGCAGTAGGGATGTTGTTAACAGGAACTTACATGTCCAGGTAAAGTGGGTGCCAGCTCACTGAAAATGCTGTGGATTGGGATTTTAAATTTGGATACCAAAGTTTGCAATTAGGCAACTGTAGGAGACCACTAAGATGTCTCGAGTAAAAAAACTTACTTACCATAAGCAGACCAGCCACATCCTGTTCATAACAGGAGCAATGAGCACGTGAAACTCGCCGAGCTGAGTTGCAAGCTATGCCACCTGACCCACCACAGCATCATGTTTACCACAAGAGTACATCAGGAGCAACTATTTTCCAAGAAGACCATCTTCCAAGAAAGATTGGGCAAGCAAAAGTGGCTTCTATACTGATTGGTCAAGTATCAAGCAGACTTTGACTATAAGTTTGTGCCATGCCCCTCTACCGTTGGACATCCAGAAACCCCACCATTGTTGTGATCCACAGATCGTGAGTCAATGGGACACCGCTGATGATTAAGGAACCATCAGGATGCTGAGGGTCAGTGTTGGTGGCTTTACTCTTGCTGTGCTCCATAATACTGCTTCTCTCTTCTCCCTTTCCTCTACTTCCTCCTTTACTCTATCGTTCATTTCAGTAATCAAGGCAGGGAGATAAAAATAAAGCTTAGCAGATGGCATCTGACCTCGTTTGTGTCTTANTGTGCCATGCCCCTCTACCGTTGGACATCCAGAAACCCCACCATTGTTGTGATCCACAGATCGTGAGTCAATGGGACACCGCTGATGATTAAGGAACCATCAGGATGCTGAGGGTCAGTGTTGGTGGCTTTACTCTTGCTGTGCTCCATAATACTGCTTCTCTCTTCTCCCT
>VZSZ01005694.1:2825-23535 GCA_013398815.1 Ibidorhyncha struthersii
CAGGTGTTCCCTGGCTCCTCCTTGCCGTGCTGAGTGCCCCCTTCGTGCTGCTGCTGAGCGTGGCCGGACTGTGCTTCATCCAGCTCCACGTCTTCCCCAGCCCCTCGGAGACGCACCTCCCGAAAACACTTGTGAGTGAACGATCCTCCTCCAGCCTCCGCCCCGCCTGTGCCACGGCCCAGCCGGCGTCCCCTGCCTTTGCACGGGGCTCAGCACCTCCTTCCCTCCACCTCTTGTGCCACCAAACCCCTCTCAGTGCCCAGATGCCTCCCCCGCTGGCCGAACCCCCCGTACTCCCCAGGGAGAAGATACTGGTGGGATGCCTCCATCAGCCATGGGTAACGCTGGAGGAGGGTGTCTGGGGCAGCACGTAGCCCGCGAGCACAGCCCTCGCTGTTAGGAGCCTCCTGCCTCGGGCGGCTGGCTTTTGCTTGGCTGCACGTCCACCTACAACAGCCTGAAGGGGAGAAGGAGGGGAAGAGAAGCAAACAGTGGGGCTGCTGTCCTGGGGCAGTCTGGCCTGGGTGAGATGCAGCCCCTCGCTGCTCTGCCCCTGGGATAAAGGCAGCTCCGAGGCTCGGAGAGGCTCCCCGGGCTGCAGCCCTGCCGAGCTGATCCAAAACATGTCCTGGGGCGGCAGGACTGAGCCCTGTGGGAACAGTCACCAGGACAGCCTTTCCCCCCAAGCCCCGGTTCCCCCTGTGTCCCGGTTTCCCAGTGCTGGGGGTGGCAGCAGCCTGGGCTGAGCGGCCCTTTCAGCTCTCTGGGGACAAAACCAACTTGTTAAGCCCAAGCAGTCCCCTGCGCCAGTGTGGAGAGGGGGTGGCAGGCTGCCGGCTTGTCCTGGTCCAGCTCAGTGACAGCGCCCTTCGCTTCCCGACTCTTCTTGGCTTCTGCGCAGGGAGTGCTTGCATCTCTGAGCAGGCGAGAGTGTTTCCATCCGCCCCTGACAGCTGGGGCGTAGCTTGAAAAGCAGCGGCGTGATAGCTTCTGCGACCGTCCCCTGGCTCCAGAGCCCTGTGCCATAGTGAGCAGAGCCCTGCCCGTGTTTGTCCTGGGTGTGAGCGCGGCGAACGCACTGCCCAGGACCGTCCCCTTCCCTGGGGCACATGGTTCATCACCCCCAGGCTGGCAGAGGTTTTGGCAAGCCGAGGCTGACTGCTTCGCCGCTTGTTTCCCGCAGGCTCTCCTGAACAGGGAGCTGACTGTGACCATCAGGGTGCCCACCCTTGAGCTGGAGGAGGACTCGTTCGCCCGGCTCCTGCCGACCGTGCTCCCCTCCCGCGGGCCGCCTGCAGCAGAGCAGACAGCACCCGCAGTCCCGCTGCTCCTCGGAGAAAGCCTTCCCCAAGACACGAATGGCTACTGCACCAACGGGTTTGGGCAAAGCTGCCACCAGGGAAGGGACGCGTCCTGCACCCACAGCCAGCTGGGGCATGCCCGGGGCTGCTGGGTCCCATCGCAGCTGGAGGAGGATGGAGAGGCGCGTGACGGGGATGATGTGCTGGAGCAGCCGGTGCCAGTGGGACTGACCAGAGACAGCTACGCAGGTGACAGGGACTACCAGACATCCGAGACATGGCTCTTCCTGCACCGCCAGCTGTATTCTAAATGTCAGTGCCCGGCCCTGGGAGCAGGCAGCTGCCTTCCTCTGCCCACACCGAGCAGGAGTTTCAGCCAGGAGGACCCACGGGAGAGCCTCGGCATGGCAGGGCACTGGGTACCGCTCAGATCTGTGAAGCTGCTGGCCAGCGAGGAGGAGGATGGAGGGCAGCTCCTCTGTGCTCTCCAGCCCCTGCACGGCCGTGGGGCTGAGCCACAGGCAGGTGACAGCACCGTGCAGCAGGATGACTTGGAGCGGGCAGCAGCGGGTGTCCCCAGCCCCTGCCAGCTGTCCCAGTTGCCCCCCGACACCCTGCGGGCAGCTGCCTTCTCCGGCTACGAGCTGCGTCCCCCGGCTGATGCTGGACCATAGCAGACAGGAGGGGACACGCCGGGAGCTCCCGGCACACAGATCGCAGCGTCCAGCAGAGCTCCAGGTGCTGCCCACTGCTGCGATGGCGGCGTACTGGGACCTGCCTGTGCCTCGCTGGGGACAGGACGGGGGCAGGCCCCTGTGCAGGCAGGCTCAGGCACGCTCCGGGCACAGCTGCCATGGCGGGGGGTGACATCAGTATCTTCAGAGCTTCCCTCTGTGGTTTTAGTGCTCTTGAACCAGAGCATAAGGAATACAGACCAAAGCTGAAGCCCCAAAACTTTCCTCTATTTATCCATCTATACGTGTGTGTGTGTGTGTACATTATATGCACTAATGCAAATTATGTATATACTCATAGATATAAAAACCTCTTTAATGAAAGAGGAGATTATTATTTTTTTTACTTGTCTGGAAATACTGATTGTGCACAGGAGCTGTTTTTTACATAACACTAATTTATTATGAAAAACTGCCTTCTGTGCTTATTCTTTCCGCGTTACAGAACCAGCGCTGCCCTGCCTCAGCAGCATCTGGGAAAGGCACAAGGAAAACCTGAGGTTCCCCTGGGAGAAAACTACACCCGCAGCTGGTCCACGTGTTGCTGTCGTGCAGGAAAAGGCTGTTTCTTCAGCCACGGCTGGATAGTTTTGTTACTCCTTCTAGCAGCCCTGGGGCTACTTACTGCTGGGGAGCCCGGCCCCGCGGTTGTCTCTCCGGGGTGCGCTTGTGAGGCTGCGCCTGCAGCCACCAAGGCAGGGGGAAACCCTCTCCCCCGGTGCTGGCAGTGTTGTGCTTTGCAACGGGCTGGGATCGGTGGATTCCAGCTCTAGGGGACAAATCCAGGCTCCGGGACTCACAAGATTTAAGGCGGAATTGGGAACAGGGAAGGAATTGGTGTCCAGCATGCAGGCGTCTGGTGGAGGGGACAGAGGGGACAGCACTGCCGGCCTTGGGGCAACTGTTGGGTAAAGCAGGGCTGCACGGGGCCACCCCGCGAGTCATCCCCGACACCCTCGTCCCCTGCCGATACGGCTGACTCAGCCGGAGACCTGCAGCAACACCGGCTGCGGCTTTCTGGCAGCCCCGTTCGAGTGCTCCCAACGAGGCCAAGGGGGTGTCCCCGTGGCGGGGAGCGATGCTGCTGGGACGGCTTGGTCTGTGCTTCAAAGCAGCTGTGCTCCGCGCATCCTGTCAGCAAAAGTGCTCTTGGTGAAGATGTGCGGATATGTGGCCTGTTAAACAGCTGGAGCTGAATTTTAAAAAAGAGAGAGACGGTCCCAAGAGCTGCTCAAAGGAACACGCGTGTTACCCACATGCTGTTTGTCGAGGTCCTCTCGGGCTCAGCTGAAACACGAGTCTGATTTTCTTTAAGTTGTTTCACTTTCTCTTTTTGATAAGATGAAAATTTGGGGGCACAGGTATCTGCCGTTGCTTTGGGTCTTGTGAAATGGCCTTTTTAATTTTCAGGTGTTTGGAAAGCAAACCAAAAGCCCAGCCAGCATAATTGCTCCATGTTAAAATCAGGCAGAATTCGGCAGTTGCGGTTTGGAGGCAAACACGGGAGCCAACACGTTGCAATCTGTAAGTCCTCGAGCAAAATGTTCCACGCTGACCTTCCCTCCTGCCATCCCAATTCTAATTTTTTTTAAACTTGAAGCTTTTTGAGGCATTCGATCTATAGTTGTGACTGCTCTGCCAAAGCTCATGGAGACAAAACCGCGTGTCTGCTCTTCCTCCTCTGAGGCCCCACGGCCACACCAACCTTCTAGCGGGTGAGCAGGAACCTCAGGGTGATTGGTCTCCTTGACAGGTGCCTGAGATGTGTGTCCTGCTTCTGTTTCAAGACCTCTGGGAGTGGAGACCCTGCTCTTTCCCCACAAACAGTCAATTTGCTCCACTAACGGTTTCCCCAAGGATGCATGGCACTTTTCCATGTTGCAGTTTCTCATCCTGTTCCCCAGGGAACGGCTTATTCCCTTACTCATCACAGCTCTCTGCACCTTCCTTCGGTCTCTCTTCTGGCATAACCTCTTGATCCTGTTGGTCTGGTCTCACAAACTATGTTCGTTATGCCCTCTATTGGGGCACTGAGCTCTTTCAGAGCGGGACCACTGCGTTTCCTTTGGCCACACGTGTGCCCACACAACAGCCTCAGCAATGTGAGCGTTTGCGGCTGGCCAGTATCACAGCTGCAGCCTGGGATGAGCCCTCAAAACCACGTTACCTCTGCACCGGGGAGCGCACATCTGTGCATCCCTCACCTGGAGATGGGTAATGCCGAGCTGTCCCCTCAGGGGTGGTGTTCAGTAGATGCAGGCTTTGTGCTGTGAGCTGAGGTTTGGAGCAGTGCCGTGCTGCGGCTGTGCAGGAGGGCAGGCGTGTTCTTACTGCCAGGATGCTGCCTGCAGGCAGCGAGCTCAGCAAAAGCAGTGCCGTGTCCCCATGCAGCAAGTTATGGGGCCGTTTGGGTTGGCCTCGGGAGCGACCTTGTACCTCCTCCTGGAAGAGGAAGGTCTGCAACCTGAGGCTGGAGCAGGTTCATCAGGTCTTTTCCAGTCTGGCCCTGAAAACTTCTGAAGGTGGAGACCGCACAGCTCTGAGCACCCCACAGCACTCCTGGACTGCCCTTGCTGATGGGAGTGTTCGGCCAGCGAGACAAGGAGGTTAGGGCCATAGCTCAGCAGTGAACAGAGATGACGAGCCACGGGCTTGCTCTCTTCCCATCCTTCCTTGTGGCGCCCGGCGGCCATCCCCTTTGTGCTTTATAGTCTCTGATGTGTCTCAAGGCCACAATCAAAACCCCACACGGTGGGGCTGGACTGGCTCCCACGGCCGCCCTGGTGCTGGACGCCGGACTCACGCCGGGGCACAGCCCATGCTTTTGTTACAGCCCTCCAGGTCTTTTTAAAGATGAAAAGAAAAAGAACTCTTTTCTGAGTTTTTGGCAGGGCGGCCGTGCTGGAATCCCCGTGGGTGATTCAGGTGAGTCACTCACCGGCAGCGGGGACTCACCCTGGCCCTGGGGCGGTTGGAGCAGCTGAGATGTCCCTGTTCCATATGAAACAGAGACATTCATGCAGAGTGGAAAAAGGCAAAAGGCTGGTGACATTTCAAAGTTGGCATTTTAGCAGCCAAAGTTTCCGAGTAGATGGGAGAGGGGGTTTTTTGCTTCACCTCAGAGGTGTGAGTGTCATGCGGGGAGGGCTCTGCAGAGCCACAGCAAGAAGGTGTGATGCTCGCTGCGGGGGTAAGGTCCTGACATGCCCCAACAGAGATCTGCCACCACCGTGCACAGCTCAGGGTCTGGTGGAGCGTGTCTGGATTGCGCCCTGCTCCGGGCTGCCTGGCCAGGCGTTACGTGTTGAGCAGGACAGGGCTGTGTCAGAGGATGGAGCTGGGTCCAGACCCCCAGCCCCAGCCAAGCCTGTGCAGTGGGATGCCCGGCCAGGTCCCTCCATCACTGCCACAGCACTCTGGTGCCCACAGGTGTCCCACACTCTCTCTGCAGCCCGGGGACAGGTGAGCTGGGGATGGATGAGCCACTGACGGGTCCTCAGACACCCAGCCCAGCCCCGTGGCTCCCATCGCCTTGGTGTTCGGCCGCTCTTTCTCATGCCGGCCTCAGGCCCACGGCCACAGCACCATGCCTGGAGGTATTTGGTGCGGGGGTTTGTGAAAGCTCTGACTCACCGTGATCGATAGGCTCGTTCCTGGCTGCTCTCCATGCTGTTGGCGGTGTTTTCAGCTTCTGCTCGTACCAGATCAAAGCAATGAGAAGAACGCAGCTGAAAACAGCTCTTTATTAGAAACAGCAGTTTTAGGACTATGCAAGAGGGTAATTTTTATTACTAATTCTCAGAGAGTCGAGCTGCCAGCCTATAAAAGTATTGGAGAGTGGAAAATTGCTATGCGGGGGCTAATGGGGCTTTTGTAGCTGCCACATAAAGAACATAGCACCTAACAAACACGAGGGAGACAGCGGCTCCTGAAATGACGGGGAGAAGTTAAGGTCTAATATTTTGCAGGCTGCCAGAAGAAAGGAAGACCCCTATTTGCCTTCGAAAGCCACGGGAGGCAGTGATGCAGAGCGCAGCACCGTGGCCTGCAGCTCACCCCCCCGATCTGCCATGCCCCTGTGCCCACCCTGCTCTGCCCCGCTCTCCGTCCTGCCTGTCACCGCAGCCGCCCTGCCAGTGCTGGCGTGTGCCCGGGACTGTGGGGCCCCAGACTCGCTGAGTGAGGGCCTGCGACGCAGCCACCCCATGCACCGTGCCCTTGAGATGGCTCTGAAGCTCCAGGTGGGTCCCCGGAGTGGCATGAGGCAGCAGCGTCTGAGCTGTCCTGCCAGACCCCCTCCTTCAGCCCAAAAAAGGCTTCGTGGTTTGACAGGTGTGAGCCGTGACGTGACCCAGGCCACCGCTTCCCACTGCATCTCTCCGCGGGGTGCTGGGCCAGCGGGTCAGGCGATGGCTGGTCTTAGCTGCTCGGCTTGGCCAGCCCCAAGAGGTGGAGACTGAGCGTGATAGGTATTTCGAGCACGTGCATGGAGAGGGCTGCAGGGCTGATGGAGATGGGAACTTGTTGGTCCAGACCTGTGTGATTTCTCTCCAGGCAGGATCTTTCCCATGGCTCGGCGGGTCGGGACCCAAGGCAGGTGACGGGATGCCCAGGTCACCCCAGGGCCGAGCTCTGGGGCTGGGAGGCTGCAGAGCGAAACACTGCTTCATGAGCTGGTCTGGGAGTGCCCTCGTCTGGGGACGCATGGCAAGTGTCTGCATCCAGGAGGTGCCGTGGGTGCCCTGCTGAAGCCGAGCCGACGGGGGGCCGTGTGTCACCCAGCTCTGTCACCAGGTCCTCTTGCTCCACAGGATCAACTCCCCTGAGTTGGATGGAGGAGCCTGACAGCTCACCCCTGCTCTTCCCAGAATCATAGAATCATCTAGGTCCGAAGTGATCATCGAGTCCAACCATCAACCTAACGCTGCCAAAACCACCACTAAACAGTGTCACTCCGCACCATGTCTACCTGTCTGCTAAATACCCCCAGGGGTGGCGACCCCACCACTGCCCTGGGCAGCCTGTTCCAGTGCTTGACAACCCTTTCAGTGAAGAAATTTTTCCTAATATCCATCCTAAACCTTCCCTGGCCCAGCAGCAGGCTCACACAGGGTCTGTGAGATACAGCGAGTCCTTGTGCTCCCCATCCTCCGGACACACGTCAGGGGATTTCTGATCTGTGGACAAGGAATGGACCAGGTGGCTCAGCTCGATGCCTTCCCGCTCCCCGTGCACTGCTCTGGGCACACCAGTCTGTCGCTCTCTGCCCACAAAGACCCCCTCATGATCCCGGTGGTACACGGCACAGGCAGAGCTGCCCTCTGGGCTGCGTGCACATCGTCTCATGGGACACACACGTGAGTTTGGAGGGGGTTTCCACGCTTTCTCCCCATGGCCACCCTCCCCGGGCTGTGCTTCCTGCCCATGTCCTGGCAGCAGAAGCGATGAGCCTGCCTCCAGGATTTTTCATTATATGGCATGAAACCTGGCATCCAGGGGATGGGAGCAGCTGGAAAATAGGCTAGATATGGATTTTTATCAGGAGACAGGTCTCAGCGGAGTAGTGTGCCCGGTCGGGATGGATGAACGTTTTGCCTCATCTGTCTCCCAGTCTGATCTGTGCCTGACAGGGATTTGCAGACAGAAGTAATGATCTCTTGTGAATGCACCTTCAACCACTTTATGAAAAATGAGAGCCTGTACCTGGACGTGCAGACACTGTTTTCTCCCTGTTTTGTGGTCAGCAGGGTCGTAGTCAGCCTCTTGGTTAAAAAACAGATGCTCAGGCTCCCAAGCATCCCATCTAACCTTCCTCAGGAAAGGCTCCATGATGTCCCACCCCACAAGAGGAGAGGACACACGAGATTGAGAAACATAGATCTGCCACCAAGATTTCAAAGGGACTTTCCTCATGGCACCTCTGAAGCAGGTACTGCTCAACCTGGCTGAGCCCCAGTGTTGGTAGGGGTAGGAAAGGGCACCAAACGAAACATTTCTGTCTCCTCTCCCCCACAAATAACACCCAAGGTTGATTTGCAGCTCCTTAAAATCTCCTTCTGTCTGTCAAACTCTTCCCTGCTGCTCTCGGGAAGTGTGGCACTGTATGAACAAGTGTGCGAGCTGCTGTCACAGCCAAGATGGCCTGGCTGAGGTCACCGAAGGGACCAGTTTCAGATGGACTTCTCTGAATGAAGCCTCCCAGGCAAAGAGATTTGATTAGGAGCAATTCCAGCTGGCTGATACTATGGTAATTTGAAAGAAAAGTTTGTGAATAAGATGGGATCTCAAATGGGAACAGGAGAAACCTGGTCACGGGAGAGCTGGGCCAGGTCCCCGCTGACACCATGAACGGTCGGGGTCTACCTCTGTGCCTGCAGCTTTTGAGAATAGAGTGCAGCACCTCTGTATTATTCTCTCAGGAAAGCCATTTTTCATGATCCTGCCTCAGGGATGTTGCTCTGGGACACTGGCTGCAAGGCCTCCATCACTGGCTACCTTGTTTTCCAGACTGAAAAAAATGGGTATTTAACTCTAAGCCAAAACTACCCAGACTCCAGCGCTGTCTCTGAATTGCACCACACTCCTGTTGCTGTGAAACCCAGCCTGAGGCCCTTCAGTCTGCAGTGACTTACTGGCCTGGATATCCACAGCCGAGCGGGGTTGGGACCGCATCGGTCACCTGGAGCTCACAGACACCTCCTCTAGAAGGGGAACTGCGCTGCCAGCGCCTGTGGTAAGGACAGAGGCTCCTCTGAACACCAGCAAGGTCAAATACTGTTCCAGCAAGGAAGCTCTGGCTGCTGCCGTCTGCAGAGGATGAGCCTGGTTGCTTGCTGAGTCCTGTCATTAAGGACCAGGACACCCGCTGGGAATCAGCTCAGGATGCCCGGGTGGCCAAAGGCTTTGCCACTGCCCGCATCTTGCCATGAAATGTGAAAGGAGCAGAAGACATGTGGTAACCCTTGGGGAAGAAGATCATGCAAAAAGGAAGGGTGGATCCACATCTTTTGTCCAAACGTTGGCCCCATGTTGTCTTCTGATCCTCCTCCAGGCCCCACCAGAGGCATGGTTAACCTGTCCAGCCTTCTGTGGCGCTTCCTCCCCCAGCACAACACAGCCACGGTGAACAGCAGAGCTTCTGAAAACCCAGCCAAGCATTTGTCAAGCATCCTCTCTCAAGAGCGACAGAGATTGAACTGGGGGGAGAGCAGGGCCAGTCGTCTCCTGTCATCAGGATGGATGGCCAAACCAGCAGAAAAGACAACCCACCTGATGAGAGCATATTGATCGCAGAGAGCTGGAGGACATAAAAGAGAACCGCCTCACACTCCCTCCCTCACAGGCTCCCAGGCAATTGGTCAAGGCTTGGAGAAGGAGAGAAGATGCCTTCCCAGAGGATGGCCATCACCTTGGTGGTGCTGCTGGGGGCTTGCTGCACCAGCGCTTATCCCGTCTACCCTGAAAGCGACAGGGCCCCAGGTAAGGACAACTGACTTGGGCATTTGTGCATGAGAGCCAGGTGGGGTTTGTCCCTGTGCACCGCTTCATGGCTGGCACCGAGTGCCGGCTCAAACCATGTGGCTCGTGTCTGGTGTTTGGTGGGAGCTTGGCTGCGGCAGACATGCAGAGCAGCACAGCTCCCCCCGGTTCCTCTTTGGGCAGAAAGACCTTCTGGCCTGGGGAGGGTTTTCCCCAGTATAAGAAGGACGTGGACCTGTTGGAGCAGGGCCAGAGGAGGCCCCGGAGATGCTGGGAGGGCTGGAGCCCCTCTGCTGGGAGGAAAGGCTGAGAGTTGGGGGTGTTCACCCCGGAGAAGAGAAGGCTCCAAGGAGACCTTAGAGCCCCTTCCAGTGCCTAAAGGGGCTCCAGAAAAGGTGGGGAGGGACTCTTGATCAGGGAAGGGAGCCATGGGATGAGGGGGAATGGTTTTACACTGAAAGAGGGGAGATTTAGTGTAGAGATTAGGAAGAAATTTTTCCCTGTGAGGGCGGTGAGCCCCTGGCGCAGGGTGCCCCGAGAAGCTGTGGCTGACCCATCCCTGGAGGTGTTCAAGGCCAGGTTGGACGGGGCTTGGAGCACCCTGGGCTGGGGGGAGGTGTCCCTGCCCAGGGCAGGGGGGTGGGAACTAGGTGATCTTTAAGGTCCCTTCCAACCTAAACCATTCTGTGATTCTGTGATTGTTAGGAGTAGTGTATGCCCAGCAGGGTTAAACCCATTCCTAGTGTGGCCAGGTTGGACAAGAGAAGACCATTTTGAACCTGAGGGACTGCTTTGGCTGGTGTGATCTGCAGAGAGCAGAGTTTGGGTGATGTGTCCAGGTACTCTGGGATGACAGACAACGTTGCCCTGGGGATCAGCCAGACTGGGGCATACAAACAAAGCATCCCACTAGGCTTGGTATTCCTCTGACACCCTGCCGGGACATGAGGGAGTTGCAGCTCACATGTGGAGCAAGTGGTGCAGTGGTACGTGCTGGGTGGCCTGGGATGGGCTGGGAGGGGCTGAGCTCTGCTCATGGTCACAGGGCTGGTATGAGCCTCGAGACCAGGTGCTGTGACGCCAGCCAACTGCTGGTACCGACCAGCGGGGTAAGCACCAGTTTAGACATTCTGGGCTTCCTGATGCTGGAGAAAAAGTCACTCGGGCAGAGTTTGAGCCCTGAAGGGGAGCATGACCCCAGCCCGTGATCTGCCTGCACAGCCCCTGCGAGCGGCCCCAGCGCGGCTCGCTGCCTGCTGCTTCTGGGAAAGGAGCAGGCACGAGGGCTCCTCTTGTCGCCTGCTGACTCATGGGGACTTCCAGAGCTCCAGTAGCTTGGCCGCGTGTCAGAGGCAAAGGAAATACAAGGCCAAGTGCCTGGGATTGCTCAGGGCCCGGAGCTTGGTGGGAGCTTCCTGGGGGCTGTGCACAGGCGGGCACTGGAGGAGGGATGGGTCGCAGGGTGAGATGCTGGAAAGCCCCGGACGCACCAGCTGGTTTCCAGTTAAACACAGTCAGACAGCAAGGGACTTGTTGCCTTAGCTGTAGCCATGTGCCTGATGTTTGGTTTTGTGGTGACCTTAGACTACCCCTTCCCTCAGAGCATGGCAGACAGGCCATGGGACCCACGCACCTCAGCAAGATTTCTGCTCGCACTTACCCGAGGCGTTATCAGGATAACAGGGGTTGGACTTAACCTTTTGCAGCTCCCACCAGTGCTGCAGCCTGGCTAAGTGAGGCCAGGATTCCTGAGCTGCCCTCAGAAAGGTCTGTTGCGGCACGGGGTACCCTGGTGGCTAATGGGGACCTCCTCCACCTGCCTGTTGCAGTCATGCTGAAGGCAACGCCAGGCAGCCTCGGCTTTTGGCACTGTCCCCCGTAGCATACTCATAGACAAGATGACAATGTCCGGGATAGATAAGTGGGCAGCGAGGTGGGTTGAAAACCGGCTGAACGGAGGGCTGTGATCTGTGGCACAAAGCCCAGTCACTAGTGGTGCATCCTGTGGGTCCGTACTGGTGACAGCTCTGCTTAACATCTTTATTAATGACCTGGACGATGGGACAGAGTGCACCCTCAGCAAGTTTGCAGCTGATGCAAACCTGGGACGAGTGGCTGATAATGGCAGAGGGTCATGCTGCCATCCTGAGGGGCCTGGGCAGGCTGGAGAGATGGGCTGGGAGGGACCTCGTGCAGTTCAGCAAGGAGAAGTGCCGAGCCCTGCCCCTGGGGAGGAACAGCACCAGGCACCAGGACATGCCAAGGCTATCCTGGACAACACCACATTGACCATGAGCCAGCAACATGCCCTTGTGGTAAAGGTGGCCAACAGTGTCCTGGGCTGCATGAAGAGAAGCATCACCGCAGGTGGACGGGATCCTTCAGCTCTGCCCAGCACTACTGAGGCCACACCTGCAGTGCCATGGCCAGCGTTTTGACTCCTAGCCCGGGCTGGCACGCATGGCCAGAGGAGGAGACGCATCCTCGTCCCCTTCAAACAACCTGCCTGTCATTCACAGGATCTGTAGACGCTGCTCAGGCTCTGCACCCCATCGCCTGAGGAACAAGCGCACCTCAAATGAGCCGCTTTGTCTTTGTCACTGTCTTCCCATTCAACCCAGACCTTATGCCGACAGATTTTAACCTGGCTGACAGTGCAGTTGGCTCCGTGGCTGATAGCAAGCCTCTAGCAGGACTCCAGCCATCCAGGAACATGGACCAGGCTTTGTCTGCACCAGGGGAAGGAGCGAGCCACAACCAGAAAGCAGCTCATGGCAAGGGTGAGTCCCAGAGCTCAAGGTGACTTGGACCCAAGGATGGGGTGGGTGTAGGGGCACATGTGGAGGGCTGCAGGCACTAGGATGCTCTTGAAGAGGTGAAGGGTTGCATCCAGGATGAAGGTCTGCTGCAGGTTAGGTACCCCCAGGGGAGCACGTAGAGAAGCAGGTGATGGTGCTGTGTCCCCTCTCCTTCTGACATACCTTCCCTTGNGATGTGAGCTTTTTGTGTTTTTTTTTTTTTTTTCAGGAAATAAAAACCCTCTCCAGGAGGACGTCCCCAACCGCTCGGTGAGTGAAGGTGCCTCTCTGGCGTAGGGGAGGGCAGTCCAGGGAGACACCGCTGGGCAAGGGGACTCCCGTGGGCCAGCTCCCTACGAGCCCCCAGCAAACCCCATCCCCGTTGGCCAGTAAACGGGGACCGAGGCAGTCCCACTCGGGTGCCAACACTGCTTCCGTCCCTGGTCCAGCAGTGAGGGGAAGGGGTTTGGGGGCCAGTTTTACCAGATGGGCACCGCACATGTGGTGGGGCTGCTGTGCCATGGCAGGCGGAAGACCTTGATGCAGTCTTCTGGAAGATGATGGCAGTGTGTGACTTAGAGAGCCAGGGATTTACCCAGACAGACCAGGTCCCTCAGCAACCCAGCAAGAGAGGTGAGTGCCCAGCTCCCAACGGGTCCTGGGACCCAACCCATCACTGACTTGCAGAGGCCATGGCAAGCAGGGCCTGGGCTTTGGGGGGAGGACACTCATGACTTGGGGTGGAGGGTGCTTGTGGTTGGGGTGAAGGGTGCTTATGATTTGGGATGGAGGATGGTCATGATTTGGTGGAGGATGCTCATGATTTGGGGTGGAGGGTGCTCATGACTTGGGGTGACAGGTGCCTGTGGTTTGGGGTAGAGGGTGCCCATGGTCTGGACTAAGGCATTCAGCTCCCAGGCTGTGCTCCTAGAACTGACTTCAAAGCTGAAGAAGAGCCTCGGAGAAGAGATGGATATCTCCCTTCCTTTAAGCTTTTTGGCTGTAGCTAAGCACTGCTGCAGCCCCTCGTGTGGGTGTCTTTTCCTTTTTCTCCCAGCTTGCTTCTGGAAATACTGTGTCAACTAATGAGGGGTACAGGAGGAGCTCTGCCCGCCGCCTGCCTGCCAGCCCTGCCACCACGATCCCAGTGCCTCCCGGTGGCCCCATCCACGCGTGACCCCACACCACACTGTGGGCTGGTTTGCACAGAGCTTTGACAGACCTCCAGTCCCTTGCAGGGAAAAGGGGAGAGCATCTGCAGCGGAGGAGGGGTGTCATGGGGCAGGGGGAGAATCCCACGAGGATCTGGGTGCAGCACCATGTTACTCCCATACCAGGGGACCTCCAGGACCCATGGCAAGGCAGAGCTGCCACCATGGCCTGGCAGGGACATGCCGGCTGCCACCAGGAGCTGAATAAACCCCTCACACTGGAGCAGCGTCCTGTTGTTACTCCATCGCCACACTGTGCAGGGTCCTGCATCTTCCCACCGCCACGTGCACGGCCTGGGCAGACCGCAGTGCACATGCCCCGGGGAGGCCACATCTCTCCTGCAGGCAGGGCAGGAGCTGCCGCATGCATCCCAGTGATCCAGGGCGGCAGAGACTGGGGGCTACAGCTTCACTTATGCTAAGTCTCAAAAGGGTTCCCACCGAGGGCAAGCCCCCTCCACCCCTTGCAGCATTCTCCGTACCCAGTGGCCTTGGCCCGTGCACTGACACTACACAAGCGAGGCATATTAAAATATAGTTTATTGCTGTTCTTAGTTTAAAAAACCCCAACAAACCAAAATCCATTAATAACAAAACCCGTCCCCAAACCCAGTGCTATCAGAGGCAGGCTTGCGAGGACACAGCTTTTAGTGCAAAGAGGGAAGTGGCAGTGAGGGCTGGAGGGGAGGTCTGCTGTCACCATGTCCCCACAGGACCCACCACGCTCACTGTACAGTATTTTTTCGCCCGCGGGGGCTGGCTGGAGAGGGCTGGCTGAATTCACAGGCACAGGCAGGAGCCCTTGGGGGAGCTGGAGGTATGGGACGGGGGAGGATGGGATGCCATGGCTGTGCAGAGCGGCTTTGACTCCTCTTGCACCAGTGACACTGGACAGGAAGGCACAAGGCTGAGCCAGGGAGCACCAAACCTGCCCACCTATCTCCTGCAGACACAGTGCTTTGCAAAGCAGCTTTTGTGTGCTCTCTTAGGCTGTCCAGTACTGGCGTGTGGAAGCCAGACGGGTGCCCTACCCCATGCCTCCACGTCCCCGTCAGGCACCTGAAGTGTTGGTGGGGACCGGGGAGGGGTGGCGGAGCTGGAGCTGCACATGGCTGCACCTCCTGCAGTGTCCTGCAAGGCAGGGAGAGGTTTCTCAGCTCACAGGAGCCAGGCGGGACCTTGCAGCCAGCAGCACGTGGCCCTGGGTGCTGGCACGCATGGGAGGAATGCCCTGATCCTCAGTGCTCCATCCTCAGCCCTTCGCCAGTCCCCGCACCCCTCCTTCCTTCCAACAGCAGGTCCTGGCACTTTCGCACCAGGTATCATCCCCCGCCCTGTTCTAATGGGGGTTTAATGCACGTTACAGCTCTCTAGCAGTGAGAACAATTTGTCACTGCAATAAGCTACCGGGGCAAAGCCTTTTGGTGGCTTCGGATGGAGCCTGGATGCCCTGGTGGCAGAGAGGGCTTGCCCAAACGCAGGCTGCGGGGTGCTGTGCAGAAGGGCGAATTCAAACAGCTCCATCACAGGCGATGCGCTGGGAGCTGGGGATGGCTCTTCCCGAGCGTACGGGACGGCTGGGACTGCGCGGCGCTGGCAGAGCAGAGCGGCTCCAGCAGCGGACAGGGAGGCAGGGCTGGCCCAGCCGCCTGGGGGGGTCTCAGCTCTTCCACCAAAGCGCCGCTGCGGAAGGCTAGCGCTCAGCTTTTCCCACGACGCGTGGTCACAGGCCGTGAGACTCGTTTTCGGGGAGCAGGGATGCAGTAGCCACCACAGCCAGGCAGGGACTGGTCTGTACAGGCGGTCAGCGCTGACAGCGTCAGGGGCTGCAGCCAGCAGAGGAGGAGGAGGAGGGAGCGGCAGGGAGCTGTGAAGCAAGGCGCTATTTCTGACGGGTGGGGGATAGCGATGCTGTAAACCCCCTCCAGTCCCTCCCTCGGCCGGGGTTTGGTTGTGTCAGGACTGCGGAGGTCGGGGGCTCGGCCAGGGCAGTGCTGCCGGTGCACCCCGCAGCCGCGTTAGGTCATCTTCCTGGCAACGCTGGCGTAGGTGTGCTCTATCTCCTCGTCCGCGGGACATGTGTGGCTGAACTCATCGCAGGCATAGGCGTTGTTGAGGTAGCGCCAGACGCCCGTCATGTCCGCTGGGATCTCGAAGTCGCGGTACTTTTTGGCTGCGATCTAGAGAGGCGAGGAGGAGGAGGCTGAGACTTCCCAGACCTGGGGAAGATTAGCTCTCTGGCTTGGTGGTGGGACACAAAAATACAGGACCCCTGGCCCCCTGTT
This sequence comes from Ibidorhyncha struthersii, assembly GCA_013398815.1. Taxonomy (NCBI): domain Eukaryota; kingdom Metazoa; phylum Chordata; class Aves; order Charadriiformes; family Charadriidae; genus Ibidorhyncha; species Ibidorhyncha struthersii. Next base: position 18,634 of record VZSZ01005694.1, read on the forward strand.
TGCAGCCCCCGACCCTGTCACCCCCCTTGGAGTGGGTGCCCTCGCGTTGGCCCTGGGAGCCGGTGCCATTACCTTGATGATGTGCAGTTTGGGCAGGAGGTTGCAATCAGCCAACGTCAGGTGGTCTCCGTCCAGGAATTTCCTCTTGGAGACGGTGATGTCCTCCACGCTGTCCTGGTCGATCTCCTCGGGGAGAGGCGTGTTTAGGTAGACATCCAGCCGCTGAAACTCCCGCAGCAGGGCCTTCTCGAAATCTGGGTGGGCAGGGAGACAAGTGCAGTTAGCCCGGTGCCCGGACTGGCCAAGCCTCTCCCGGGCTTTCCACCCAGGGACCACACCGGTGGTGCACAGCGCTGGACCCCAGCCGGGGTCTCTGCTCCCAGGGGATCCCAGCAGCATCACCCCTGTACTCCTCTCCAGGACCCGCTCTCCCCAGCGCCGGCACCGGGGGCCGTCAGCCCCATGGAGCGCAGGACTGCCTTCCCCCGTCCTGCCCACTCCTCTGCCCACCAAGGAGGCCTCGGTGGGAAGGCAGCAGGAACCCTAACCCGGTGACCCAATTTGCCCACAGACAAAAGCATCTCTCCCCCAGCCCCAGCGTGGCCGACCACAGCCCCGCAGCCCCCACCCGCATTTCTTACTGATATTTGCTTCCTTGCGCGGGTTCTTGATGTACGCCGAGAACTTGGCAAAGATGTCGCTCCCCACATCGAAGGACTCCTTGTACTTGGGGCTCAGGTGCGGGTACCTTTAAAGAGACACGCGTGTGAGCGCAGGCAAGGATGGAGGCGGAGGTTCAGCCGCGTGGTCCTCAGCTGCGTTATCCCCTGGGCCGTGGTGCCCAGGGCTGGTACTGGAGGACGCAGGTGACGTTCAGCTGGTTGCGGGAGAACGGTGACACTTCAAATTACTGCAGCTGCCACCCTGTGAGCTGTTTGATCTTGGGTGTTTGCTAGGGGAAAATCAAAGGGCAGGAACTCCACAGTCTGGGGACGCTGGTGGCAGCAGAGCCCCTGTGAAGAGGGGGGATGCATGTGGGCATGGGAGGGGTGCGGGGAAGCCAGGAGCTCCCACCACTTCCTCAGGAACAGTCTCTCGCCTGCTGATGTGTCCCAGGGCGCACCGCAAGGGCAGACACGTCCCAGGAGGCAGATGACGAACGCGTTTGAAGCTTCCTCTTTTGTATGCACTGGGGGGGGTGCAGCTGCGCAGGGCACGGGGGGGCTGGCTGGGCGGGCACGAGCTCAGGGGTCCGGTCCCCCCCGCAGCCCCTGGGCCAGCTGCGCCGCTGCATTCAAGCGAGGGCGTTCGCTCTCGCTCAGCTGAGCGCACGGGACAGGAGCAGGCACAGGGGGTCTCAGTTCCCCCCCTGCCTCGACACCAACTGCCGCAGCCAGCTGCAAACCCACCCGCTCCCGGGGGATCCCCGCGCCTGCGGGGCCCTCCCCACGCTCTCCCCCCCCACACACCCCGAGCCCTGCCTGTGCCAAGGGACCGGTGCATTTCCTCCCATTGTTTTCCATCCTCACCCGTCCCTGTCCCCGTCCCCTCGCAGCCTGACGCGCCGCCTTCTCCGGGGGATGCAGCCCCTCGGCATTGCAACCCCTGGCCCTGCCGAGCACAGCGCAGGGTGCTGGGTGGGCAGCGAGCTCCCTCCCCGTGCTGCTCTCGGGCACCTCCTGCCTCGGTTTCCCAATTTGCCGTGCCACACGCAATGCTGCGGCGTGCCCGCCGGGCCCCGAAAGGGGGAAGGAGCAACATTGCAATTACATGGGTGGGCCCAGGGTCTGCTCCAGGAACTCCTCAATCTTAATGAAGTCTGTTTTCAGCTCCTTGTTGAACAGCAAGAAGGGTGGGTTGGTGCCCGGTGCTAAATCTTTCAACTCTTCGGGTTTCCTGCAGTGGAGAAAATAAGTGGGCTCAGAGTCTGCAGCCCGTCTGCACCCGCCGCCCTCCCTGGTGCAAAGGGACAAGGCTGAGGGGGTGTATGGGAGCAGGGGCAGGACCAGGAGCATCCCCACATGCACGCTCTGCTGGGTCTGGGGGGGTAAGTGCCCCCCAGCCTCCTGGTCTGCCCTGTGGTGCCTCGGACTGGACAGGGCAGGGTGTCCCTGTGCCCTGCACGTGTTGGCACATGGCTGGAGCTCCGTGCTGGCCCACCCCCTGCACCCCAGGGCGAGAGGGGCAGTGTGTGGGCAGGGATGGTCACCCCTGTCCCTTTCACGGTGGCACACTGGCTGCGGTGCGGGTGGGAGGGAGGAAAGCGCTGATGGGGGGAGCCGAGCCAGGGGTGTCTCACCCCACTGCTGGCAGAGGGATGGGCCGCGGTGCCATCTCACCTTGTCATGTCCACCGTGGTGACATTGAACTTGACCCCTTTGAGCCACAGCACCATGAAAAGGCGCTGGCAGAAGGGGCAGTTTCCAATGTTTTCTCCATCCAGACCAGCCTGCCGGGAAAGCAGAGACACGAGGAATTAACCCATCGCTGGGCTCACCCAGCCCAGAGGGGATGCCTGGAGGTGAAGAGCCACCAGAGCCAGCCTCCGGAGGAAGGCACACGGAGGGCTTGGCCCGGCAGCCTGACACTGCACGCGGTAGGGGGTCCCTCCCGGCACCGGGGTTTGGCTGTAGGATCCCCTCCCTGAGCCGTGGCCCTGCTGTCACTGGAAAGCATCGGAGAGCATCCTCAGGATGCCCGGGGTCGGATCCTTCCCAGAAATGTGAGATAAAGCCGGGAGGAAGAGGAGAAGGAGGCAGGGGAAGGAGGTGGAGGGTGACTGCTGATGGATGGGGAGGAAGGGAGGGTCCGCTTGGCTGGGAGACCAGGCTGGAGCGGGCGGCGAGAAGGGAAATGTGCTCATGTTTGCCAGGAAAAGAGCGGTTTGTTTTCGTGTGCTGTTAGTGTCTGCCTCCGGTTTTGTGTGCATTTAACGAAGGCAGGCATGACTTCCCCGGGCTGATGATGGCCAAGAACCACCCGAGCAGGCTCCTCAGCCTTGGGGAGGAGAAGGGGCTGGGGGTGGCAGGGCTGTGCGGGGGTGGGCTCGTGCTGGCATCCCACCCAGCATCAGTGGGAATGGGGCTGCACATCAGCTCCTAAAGCTTGGATCATGTGCAGACAGTTCCTTTCAACCCCTCCACATGGACACAGTCTCAGGGGGCTGCTCTGTCACCAGGATGGGGTCAAGCAGCAGTGGGGAGATGGGAAAGCCAGGAGCTTGGACAGCCTGCCTGAGTCCCACCAGGGCTCCTCATCAGGGTCTCACCCAGATGATGCCCATTCAGCAATCCCAAGGGAAAGCAGCAGCAGGTGGAGTGAAGCCCGTTTCCTTGCTATGTAGCAGCTGAAAATATCCTTTGCAAAAAGGACTGAAACTCCTTATGAGGAGTTTGGCCAAGAGGAGGGGGGTGGGTTTACCCCAGTGCATGAAAACTGGCACAGATGCTGCTCAGAGAGGGAAGTTGCGCTGTGGTATGAGGGGTAAAATGGCTCCCAGGAAACTCGACTTCTTTTAAGAGAATTAACTGGTTCCTCAGCTGCACGTGAACCATGGTCCTCCGGCGCGTGTGGCAGCCCTGACACTGCAGGGAGGAGCAGCAGAGCTCCCACCAGCTCCTTCACGGAAGGATGCTGCTCCACAGAGCAGCTTGTGTCGCCGCAGGAGCCCCGGTGGGACGGCTTGTGCCCTGCAGCTCTGCGCTAAGCCTTGATATCAGTGGGAGAGCTGAAGTCTTCCAGAGGTTAAGCAGGAGGGTGATGAGATTTGGGAGGATCTGGTGGTGCACAAGTCAAATAGCAGGCAGTAACATCCAGAGTGGGCGGCTGGAGGTGGCTCCAGAGCTCGCACCTCACTGGGTCCCCAAAAACAGGGTGGCTGAGGATGCTTTACTACCAGAAGGTGCGGAGGCCTGTGCCTGGCTCTCCTGGGCTGGAGGTAAGTGCTATGAATCACCTGTCTGTATCCACAGGTGCCCAGAAACCTGTGGACTCTGGAGTGCTCAGCTTCTCCAGGAGAGATACGCTAGTTTCAAACTCATCCTAAGGGAGAGGGTAAACTGATCTAAACAAAGCCCCGGCACGCTGAGTGGTCAGCTGGAGGTGACAGTTTGCTTTTCCACTATGCCAACACCTTTTAGTCCTTCCAGAGGAACGACAATTGCTTTTAATCAGTATTTCCTATGCTCAGCTGTCATGAAATGGTGCTCCTGAGAAAGGAAATGGGACCCGAGAAATGTGTTGATTCTCTGGGATATACCCAGAAGTGAAGCTGAATTCACACGTGAGCCTTTTTCCTGGCTATCAATAAGAAATGCTCCTGCGTAGCTGCCGCTCAGGAGTGTCCTGTGTCATCTTCTTTGGTAACGGGTAAACCTGTGCATGGGATGTCCTGGGGGGGAGTCAGAAAACAGCCACGAGTGTTACCCGTTGGCATGAGAGCAGAGCATCTCTGCTCCCCTTCCCCTCTCCATCATCACTGGCACCTACAAGCCAAAACTAACGCCATCCTTTGGAGCATCTCCAACGCCAGCAGCTCTGGTGGAGCCACACAAGGGGCACTGGTGGAGCTGGAGGGGACGGTTGGTGGGTGGGATGTCCCTCCATGGGGCTGCTCTGGGCTCAGGCTGTGCTTGCCTGCTTCAGGCTTCTCCGTGCTTGTCTTGTAGCTCCGGCTGCTGAGCAGCTCAGGCGGGGTTTCCGCCTCGTCTTTTAGAAACAGAGAGGGGGGGAATTTGGGGCCAGAGTGAAAGGAAAATCGGGATGGCCTTTGCAGGGGAAAAAAAAATAAGCCAGGCCCATCCTAGGATGCTCAGAAGCCAAATCCTTATCTGGAGGAAGCTGAGGGCAGCTCCACCAGCGCCCGGGTGCTGCCTGGGGGGGGGGGGCCCTGGGGGCGGGCGG
>VZSZ01005694.1:48415-59180 GCA_013398815.1 Ibidorhyncha struthersii
AGCCCCCCCCCCCCCGTGCCCACCACATCCTCCATCCCACAGCCTGACCTGGCAATGAGGGTCTCGGCAACCCGCGAGACCTGCTGCAAGAGGCTGCTCTCCTCCTCGGTCAGGTACTCCATGGACTGCTGAGAGCTGAGCCGTGGCCGGGCGGCTGCTCGGTAGCTCTCCCCCTTCTGCTTGTCCTCCCAGGACTTGAGGGTGCTTTCAAATGCCTGTGGGGACAGAGATGGCCCCCCCTCAGCCTGCCACAGCCTCCCGTGCCCCAGCACGGCCCCGCTGCACAGGCTGTGCAACCCCGAGCTCACCCGGTCCCTTGTCAGCATCTGGGCTCGGTTCTTGTGCTGGATCTTGATGATGCCGGGTGGCTGGATCCAGGCTTCTCCGTCCACCTGCACAGGGACGCCCTCATCCCCCCGGATGGTGATCTTCACCACGCGGCACTGTGGGACAGAGAGCCTGAGGCTGGCATTGTGGCTGGCACTGCACCCGTGGCTTCACCTGCAGTGCCGGGGCCAAAAAGCCTCCCAGCACCATGCCAGTGCCAGCCAGGAGCCCGGCTGAGCTGCACCACCGCAGGCTCCGCTGGCACCCCAAAAGCTTTCCAGCACCACACAGGGTCCCTTGCCCCCTACCTGCGCAATGCGGTGGTGCTGGAGGTTGATGACCCGCGACACAGCCATCTGGATGCTGCCAAAGACGGCCACCACCTCCAGCTTCTTGTCATCGAAGGATGGAGCGCCAAAGTTCTGTAGAGGACCGGTGAGACCCCCAAACTGGGCTCATTTTGGGACCCAGCTTTTTCCCCGCATGTGTGCCCAAGGCAGGGGCACCCCAGGCCCTGCCCGAGGGATCCCTGGGACCGTGGGAAGGATGTCCTGCCCCCTCCTCACCCCACAGCACTGGCACTCACATTGTCCTCCTTGGTGCCTCCCCAGAAATTGATGCCCCCGGCATAGCTGGGGATGTTGAGGACAGCGATCCCCTGCAGGCTGGGCAGCGAGATGGGTACTCCATCGCACTGAAAGAGAGGGTTGAGCCTGGGGGGGTCGCAGCACTGCTGCTCCCCATGCCCCATCCCTCTTGCCCCCAGCCCCGTACCTCCAGCTGCACCCGCTGCTCCAGGTTCTTGTAGGTGCGCTGCAGGAGCTCCTTCGTGCCCAGCACCCCATACCACATCATGTTCTTGGTGCGGCTGCTGCAGGGCGAAGCGGGCCGGGTGAGGGGGGGGCTGCGGGCTCCCCCCTGCCTGCCGCAGGCTCTGCGCCCTCCCTGGGGCACTGGGCTGAACCAGCCAGCCTGGACCACTGGCCCTGCACCTGCCTCAGTTTCCCCACTCCCAGAGCAGGGGGGCTGCCCACTGCCTCGCAGGAGATGCAGGCTGCAGCACGTGGTACCCGGCCATGCACCCTTCCAGGCCAGCACGCCACATCTCCTCTATCCAGGTGCAGAGTGGGTAAACCCCACCAAGCTCACCTGTGCCCGTTCATGCACCCTGGGGGCATCGGCAGCCGGAGCCTCGCAGCAGCCCTCCCCCTTCCCAGGGCTGTTTGCAATCTGCTGCCCACCCAAGGGTGCTCACCCCAGCGTCATGGCACTGGGTGCAGGCAAAAAATCAGCTGCAGGAAGGGGTACCCAGCCAGGCACAGCAGCCCTGAGCCAACCCCACGGCTCCCGGCATCCTGACAGTCCCTACTGGTGCGGGCATCAGAGAGCCCGGGGTGGGGATGGGGGTATGTGTTTTCCCGGGGGAATCTGGTGCGGGGGGTTCAGCCAACCTGCACTTCTTGGGGTGCTCATCCCGTTTGTTGTTGAACTCCAGGGAGATCTTCGCATCCAGGCCAATGCCAAAGTAGTTATTCATGACGCATTTCTCCGAGAAGAGGCTGAAAGGGGGAGACAGGGCGGGCAAGTTGGGAGGCAGCTGCACGCAGGCAACCGCTGGGCTGGCACGGGGGGGTGGGGTTTCAAACCCGCCGGAGCTGCGGTGGGAGCCCCCGGAGGGGCTGGTGCTGGGAAGCCAGCAGGGCTGGCTGCAGCCCCCTCAGTCCCCATAGTGGGACACCAGTGGCGTAGCCAGGACCTGCCTGTGCTGGGCAGGGGAGGGGAGCCCCCGGCTCCCAGCGTGAGCACGGTGCTGGCTAAGGGGCTGGCGGCCAGACATCCTGCACCGGGCACAGGCAGGCTTCCCCGGCATTGCCAGGCCAGGGAGGGCTTGGGCACCAGGGATGCCATACTGGTGGGCAGAGGATGCCCCAGCCACCATCTCCAAAAGGCAGTGTGGTCCCAGCTCTGCTCCCGCTCCGTGATGGTCAGCAAGGGTGGGCCAGGGACCCCGGGGCAGGCAGGACCCCAGACTCACAGGGCGCTGGGGTCTTCGGGGAACTGCAAGCTGCCGAAGGTGTCCGGCCGGTCCAGGATGATGGAGGAAGACGCGGAGGTCACCGTCTCCCGCCTGGAACCTGGCCAAGGGGGAAAGGAGGCAGCTGCTGAACTGGCTCTTACCCTGAGCCCATCCCACAGCTCAGCCCCATGCCCCCCCCTCAAAAAAGGCATGTGCCCCATTGGCAGCTTACTGAGCCTCTCCTCCTCCTTGTTGAGCTCCTCCGAGCTGTCCTTCCTGCTGGGGCCCGCGCTGCCCTGGTAGGCTTGGGTCTGCTTGTTCTGCTCATCCACAGCTGGATGCAAAGAGGGGCATGACAGCATGTCCTGGGCAGCCCCATGGCCCTGTGCCCCCTCCCCAGGTCAGCTGTGTGGGCTCGTGCCAGCCACTGCCCAGGGTGGCACCTCTGCCCTGCATTGGGGACCTCCCTCAGACACACCAAGCATCAGAGAAGGGCTGGTGCCCACAGCACTGCTGCCACCCCAAGGATTCAGACAGGGAAACCACAGCACGGGTCCAGCACCAAGCTGCGGTGGCTCCGCAGCCCGTGCCAGGCTGCTGCAGTGCCACGCGAGCTGCCAGCCCCTGCCACCCCCTCACCTTTCTCCGCCTGCTCGATGATTTGCCGCAGGGCTTTCTTCAGGCTGTTCGCCCGCAGCATGAGCTGCTCCTTGGATTTGAAGATGCGAGGCACGGGGCTGGGGTTGAAGCTGCCACCTTTCTCCTGGTCCTTGGTGTCGGCAGGGGTGGCCTGCGCCATTCCCTCGGGGACCACGATGGCCTGAGCCTCCTCGTTCAGCTCCCGCACCAGCGAGTCCAGCTTCTCGTTCAGCATGGCACACTGCGGGACACCCACCATGCTCAGCACCCGCTGCCCACTGCCAGTGCCGGGTGCTTCCCTGGGCACCCCGTGCTTGCCTGGGCATCCCGAGCACAAGGGCACCCCGTCTGTGCCTCGACGCCTCATGTTTGCCTGGCATCTCAAGGGCCCGGGCACCCCAAGCACAGCACACCCTGGTGCACGCAGGGGCCACCCGTGCAGAACCCACCACCCCTCCCCTGCCCGGGGGCTGCGCCACCCACCCAGCACGCCCCAGCCCCACTGGCAACCCACCTTCCGTGCCATCAGCTCGGCCTCCTGCTTGTTCTCTGTTGCCCTCTTGTAAGCCCGGCCAACTTCAGCCACGAAGTCGTTGACGGTCCCGCAGAGGAACCTGCCGAGGGAAGCAGCCCGTGGGTGGAGAGGGACACGGCACCACCAGCCGGGCACTCATGCCAGCCGGGGGGATGCTGGGATAATGGCCCCCTGCACTGGGCGGCACTGCTGGGGTTATCTGCCAGGCACCAGCACAGCCGACAGCTGCTGGTGGCCAGACAGGGGCCAGCCTGGCCGGGGGGGGAGGTCAGCACCCCTGGGGACATGCCCCCCACCCGGCAGAGGGGCTCTGGCACCCCCATGGCCAGCTGCCTCCTTACTTTGCAGATGAGATCACCACCGAGTGCTTGTCCGACTCCAGGATCTTGGCCAGGTGGAAGGCAACAGAGTCGGCATAGTGGGAGATCTGGGCCTGGGATGGGGGACAGGGGAGGACAGATGGAGCTGTGACACCCCCCCCAGGGGCCCTGCTCCAGGATGGAGCCTTGCCTGGCCAGCGCTGGACTGGGGATGAACAGTCCTCCTCAGCCTGCTGCCCCAGCCCCGAGGGTGGCCATGCCCACGCCACCAGGCAGAGGGGATGCTCAGCCACGGTAGAAGGGAAACTGAGGCAAGGGCTTGAGGGGGAGCACACGGAAGGGTCCAAAATGGCCTGCACGTAGCGTGCCAGTTCCACCTGCCCCTGCTGCCAGCTCCCAGGTGCACGTGCCGGGCTGAGACCTGTCAGACTCATCTCATCGCACACGGCCAGCTGCCAGCCCCCTCACAGCCCCAGTCCCCAGGGACCCCCTGTGCGACCCCACCCTGCGTGCCCCCCAGACTGGCTGAGGGGGCGAACGGGGACCTGGCCACCGGCCGGTCCACCATCTTGAGCCCTCAGTGCCCACCTGGATGTTGGAGTCCCCGTTCTCCTCCTCCTTCAGGGCAGGGGGGGACTGCTTGGGGGCCTCATAGGTGAGCACGCTCCACCTGCCAAACAAAGACCACGGCTGCCTGCCACCTCCAGGCACCCTGGCATGGGGACGCGTGGGCAGGGGACGAGGACAGGCTGCCTGAGAGGTGCTGAGGCAGCAGAGGGGGTGCAGAGAGGCTCATGCCCCATGCCATGCTCACCGGTCCAGCATCTTGGTGGTGGCCCTTTCCAGCTTCTCCAGGATCTGCAGCAGCTGGGTGTCATCGTCACACAGGCTGCCCCAGCCCAGCACTCGCGCCAGGTCATTGCCGGTCCCCAGGGGCAGGACGCCCAGCTGGCACTGCGGGAGAGGGACGGGGCGGCGGGCGCTCAGAGCAGCGACACCCCCAACCCCGCCATGCCCATCGCTCACAGCACCCCGGGGCACATGGGGCAGGTCCCTGCTGCGGCGGGTGCTGGTGCTGGGGACGCTGCCAGCCCGTGCCGGCAGTGCCAGGCACTCTTGTTCACCTGCTTGTGGAGACCAAGGGCGTCGATCTCGGAGAGCACCCAGCCCACACTGCCATCCCCCCCACACACCAGGATCCGGAAGGTGGAGAACTTCTGGAAGAGGCGCAGCCTGGCGGGGGGACAGGAGAGAGGGGCTGGGGGCTGTGCTGGGACCCCGCCAGGGCCATCCTGCGGCACCCAGGCCAGCGCTTACCCCAGATGCGGGCCACCATTCATGAGGTCAAAGACTTGGGCCGGGTTGAGGAACTGCTTGAACTTGCGCAGAAACTTGACACCCTGGTTGTCCCCGCTCTTGGAGTTGACGAAGGCCAGGAGAGGGCTGGAGCAGGTCGAGGGGCAGGTGGCCTTCCAGAAACCTGCAGCGAGCCCAGGCACATGAGCCCCCAGCCCCGGCTCCCACCCCCCAAGGACACCAATGGAGACACCTCGGGAGAGCAGAGGCCACATGGACACCCTGACCGTGAAGTGCCCAACCCAGAGGGTGCTGGAGCCAGGCAGGAGGGACAGTGATCCGGGTGACCAGGGGATGATGAGGAGTGGGAGGAAGAGTAAGAGATGGCAACGGGGATGGGAATGGGGGTGGGGATGGGACTGGGCAAGGTGAGCACTAGGTCAGATCCAAGTTATGTTCCTGCTCCATCACTGCCCCTGCAGGCATAAAGTGTGTCACTGAGCTGACTCGTGTTCCCAGCCTGCCACTCCAGAAGGGGCAGTGGTAGTGGGTGCACAGGAGGGTCCGTTCCTCGTGGCAACTCCCCAGCTGGGACTGACCAAACCAAACCACATGGAAACAGGGCACACTCCCACCTGGGGGTGCTCCCAGGGGTGTCACTGTCAGCCGGCGTAACCACAGCAGACCAGCCGCAGCCCGGGGGGCTGTGCTGTCACCCCCAGCTCTGCTGCCTGCTCCAGCGGGGTGGGTGCGAATGACGCAGAAGCCTCAGGAGGCTTGGCAGCCAGCACCATGCTTTTAAAGAAATGAGATGGGGAATGAAATGTGCCCGAGGCAGAGGAGGATCGATAGCTGGCCCACAGCCCGCACCCGCCTCAGCCACATCTTGGCCACTGGCACGGGCCAGTGCCTGCTGGCTCCTTCCTTTGGCAGACGGGCGATGCTGCGGCAGGGGAAGCATCAGCCCAGGCTGCTGCCGGCACCAGCCCCACAGCCATTGCCCCAGAGCCCCGCGGGGTGCGACCGGGAGCCCCGGTGCCTCCGCCGCATGGGGAGCAGCATCCCCACAGCCCACTGCCGCCCGATCTGGCATCACTCGATCTCCGCTCCCAACCCGGCTGAGCGGAGCAGATCGGCAAAGCAAAACACCGGGGGCTGCTGAGTCAGAGCGTGGGCTGCTGCGGAAGAGCCCGCTGCCAGCAGCACCCATCCACCGCGGGGGGACAGTGTGGCAGGAGGAGGGGGGCTGAGGCCTCGCCGGGCTGCTTCCCGCAGTAGCAGAGCCCAGTTGGGCTCGGCTGCGGTCACAGCCGCCGGCCCTGCAGCCGCGCCAGCCTCGGTTGGCTGGGGTGCTGCGCAAGGGCCAGGGCAGAGATGCTACCGGGGAGCATGAGCAGCCACGGCTCGGAAGCCGGAGGAAAAGCCTCGTGATGGTTACCCTGACAGCATCCCGATGAGTAACGAGAAGCAGATGAGCCACCGGCTGCGCCGAGCAGTGAAAATCATTAAAGAACAAGGAAAGAAATATCCGGAGGAGAAGAACAGATTTTGCTTGGCAGAGGCCAGCTGAGCCCTCTGGAGAGGGCGAGGGAAACGGTGGGGGGGTCCCCCCAGGCCGCGCATTGCTTCTCCCCCCCAGCACCCCACAGCCACCCGCACCGGGGGGAAGCTGTGCTCTGCACTACCAAAAAACCAGCTGAGGTCCAGACACTGAGAAATAACCCAAGCCAGGGCCTCATCCTGCCCTGCAGGGTGCTGAACCATTGGGGTGCAACAGGGGGCACCCCACGTCAGGGGCTCAGGGCTGGCGCCGCTGACCCCAGCACAGAGGGACCATGACCAGGGCCACCGGGAGAGGCAGCCTGGCAGGAGCAACTGAAGCCACACGCAGGGAAGAAGTGCCACCCCAAAGCACGGCATCACCACAGCCCTGGGGCAGGGCACAAGGCAACAAAGCAGCCTTCGACCCGTGGGTGGCAGGGAGGGGCATTGACGCTGGAGCCCACCGACGGCGGTGTTCCTGGTGCCCCACAGGAAAGTGGGCACAGTGCCACAAGTCAAAGCCTGCAGAGGAGCTCAGAGAGATCAGAGTCCTGTCCCACACAGCCTGTCCTCGCCACCCGCAGCCCAGCCCTGTCCCCTCCATGGCTCACCATCCGAATCGATGCTGTTCAAGGCAGTTGGCGGGATGATGGACACTTTGTACTGGCCCAGGGGGCACCTCTTGCCGAAGAGCTCCTTGCAGGCGCTGTGAACCTGGGGACACAGGGACACACACACAGGCAAAGCTAGGGGCTGCAGCACCAAAGCCCCCAGCCTCAGTTTCCCCAGCACTGTACCCATGAGAGGCAGTGCTGCCTGTGCCAGGGCAGGGGGGGGGACGACAATGACAGACACATCCTTACAATGGCCTTGCACCAGAGACACCGCCAGTCCTGCAGCCTCCGGACGCTGCCGCAGGTCCGGTCGCAGACGGCGCAGCGTGCGCTGACGGGCAGGTTCCCCTCCAGCCACTGGTGGGGCATGGCCACCTGCGGAGAGGGGCAGTTGCCAACAGCCCATCACCCCTGCTGCCCCCACGTGCTTGAGGACATGGGACACCCCATTCCCCAGGCACCGTGGAAGGGGTGGACAGGGGATGATGCCCCACAGCAGGGCAAGGCAGCCCCGGGACCCCTCCCGGGACCCCTCGTCCCTGCCTGCCTGGCCCCTTGCAGCCACCAGCACGTGTGGCAGGGCAGGGGTGTCCCCAGCAAACGTCGGGGGGTGTCCCCACTTGGAGAGCAATAGGGGATCCTGATGCTGGGCGGCAGAGGAGGCGTCCCCAGGCCACGTCCCCTCAGAGCCAAGCCCGGAGGCCACACAGTGCAGGGGACAGCTCTGCTGGTGGCTCTGTCCTGCCAGGGTCCCCCCGCTGGGACTCCCCTGCTTACCCCGTCCTCGTCCTCAATGATTTCGGTGCCAATGGAGGCCAGAGTCGTCCACTTGCAGTTGTTGGTGGCTCTGACGGCGCAGCGCTTGTGTGCCTTGAACTTGCAGACTGGGGTGGGGGGGAGCAGGTGAGGAGCGGCCACGGTCCCCATGGGATGCGCAGCCACGGTCCCCAACCCCTCCGCTGCTGGTGACGGTGCTGTCCCGGCAGCCGGTGGGCATCACCCCGCATCCCTCCTTCTGCAGGCCAGCCTCAGAGAGGGTCCCCCAGCCCACCTCCCAGCAGGACCCCGGCACTGACCTTCGCAGGAGAGGCCGTGAGAGGTGACCCCCGGGAGGGCTTCGCGGCACACGTTGCAGAAGGTGGGGCGGGCGTGGGAGCAGGCGTACCAGTTGTGCATGCCCGAAAAGTGCTCCATGTTGAACTGCGTCGCCTGCTGGGGGGCAAGGCCCTGCCCCGTCAGTCCCCCGGGACCCCCAGCTGGCACTCGCGCCCTCCTGGCCCCCCAGCGTCCCCCCGGCCATGCTCCCGGCTCCCGCGGGCTGCGCCAGGGGCAGCAGCTCCTGCCCGGCAGGCAAAGGCACCCCCGGCTCCAGAGGGGAACCCGCTCACTCGCAGCCCCTGCCCGCGTCACCTCATGGATCTCCCACTTCTGGACAGATTTCAGGGCACTGATCCAGTCCTCCATCTCCTTCCGATTCTCCGCACACAGGATGAGCTTCCGGAACGGCGTGATCACCTGCAACAGCCACCTTCCCTGTGTGACAGGAGCCCCCGGCAAAGCCTGGCACCTGTGCCACCTCTGGCAGCACCAGGCCACGCTGCGGGGTGCCCCACAGCTCTGCAGGGAGGGAGGGGGCCTGGGGTGCCCCCCCGCGAGGTGCTGAGGTGGAGGGGCACGGCGGGTGGCCCCGCACCTCCCTCACCGTGAAACTGTTGTTGATGTTCTTGGTGCTGGTCTCGGCCACGCTGGCATCAGACAGGTCCACCTCATCGAAGATCAGGGACTGTGAGGGAGACACCGGAGCCCCAGTCCACCAGGCAGGGATTTCGGGCTCCTCCCCGGGCTTGCAGGCTCAAGCCCCCCCTCGGCTGAGCATGCTGGAAGCGCCCCCTCCCAGCCTACCTTGGCATCCTTGGCGTAATAGAGTGTCCTGCCCCGCAGCTTGAAGTACCGCCTCTTCCACCTCTGGAAGGAGCTCGTCTGCTTCAGCAACAGCCCCTCCTTCACGCTCTTCTGCAGAGACCACAGGGTCGTGAGCTCCCCCAGCCCCCAGGACCCGCAAAGCCACCCCTCCTCTGCCAGTGACGCCGGTCCATGGGTCCCCAGGAGCTAAGCAGTGCCCAGAGCACAGATGGGACGTTCTGGGGTTCACACTGTGCTGGACATAGCAGGGTAAATGATGTCCATCGCCTGCCATACCCTGGGCATTGGGCACTTCATGCGATTCAGGGGGAAGCTGCTGGGCACAGCGGTGCCAGTGATGGGAGGTCTCCAGCAGCACAGAACCACTGCTGCCGGTCGCCTGCACCCAGGATAGCCTCAGCCTGCTGCATCTCCCTGGAAGCCAAGGGCAGAGCTGGAGCCAGAAGAGCTCCCTGGGAGGAGACACCGATGCCCCAGAGCCACCAGGGCTGCGTCTTGGAGGTGGCATTACCCAGGCACTGTGGCCCCGGAGGGGACAACCTGAGGCCGTGGGCAGCCCACGGCAGGCAGAGCATCTCCTTGCAGCGCAGTGCATCCCTGCAGCCCAGCTGCCCATCCTCTGCCCTCCCCGATCCGCAGCACCTGCCAATATTTACCCTCCTCGCAGTGGTGTTTACAAGGCTCAATTAATTAGTGTTTGCAACACGGCTACAAGCCTGTGCCGAGCGGGGTGGCAGAGATGCTCTGGCACTGCCTAATCCTTGATTGTGTCTTCTTTAAACACCGCCGGCAGCCCCATTCAGCTGCTCCTCTGCAATTAGGCACAACAGCAGTTGTCTCAGACGCCGGCACACCACGACAAGGCACATTTAACGGTGAATTAGCACCAGGCACCGAGGGCATCGCAAGAGAACCATGGCCCCGGGGCTCCACGCTCCCGTGCTCAGCCTGTGTGCTGCAAGCGGTGGCACCCAGGCGCCCGTCAGCCCGCAAACACAGCAGCCTTTGGCCTCAGTGTTAACCCGCTGCCCCACAGCTCTGAACGAGATGGCCAGAGCGCCAGGAGTAGCAGGAGGTCACAAAGAAGCCCAAACCCCACCTGGGGTGCTCCCCAAGCCTCAACTCTCCAAATGCCTGACCCCTCCTCAAGCCCTCCAGGGCACACGCTGGGATGTCCCCATCTCTCTCCCAGTTTACAGCCCCGAGTTCGGAGAAGGACGTTTTAAGCCTTTATCGCTTTCTAGCAATGCTTTGCCCCCACGGGACCGTTGGTCCCCACGCTGCTGACAAGTGTCGGTGCAGGTCCAGACAGCCCTGGTGTCCCCAGTGCCAGGAGCCAGGGACCCACTGCGTCCCCCCCCCAGCCTCTCGGCTGCAAGAGCACACAGGAGATGGTGAGCCCAGAGCTGCCCTGAGCGCAGGCTGCGACACAGCCAGCGAGAGCAGCGAGAGCTTTCAGGGGGGTCCAGCTGCGACCCCCAAATCCACCAACAAACCATGCACCCTAGCAGTCCCTGCCCCATGTCAGGAGGGAACAGGGCAGGGTGCTGCC